>APFE031728755.1:127057-161936 GCA_000404065.3 Pinus taeda | reverse complement strand
ATTGGTAAGGCCAAAAGGCATGACAAAAAATTCATAATGACCCTCATGAATTCTAAATGTTGTTTTCAGAATGTCTTCAGTCTTCATTCTGATTTGATGATATCATGAATGAAGATCCAACTTGGTGATGTAAATTGATCCATGCAATGCATCCAGTAATTCATCAATGACAAGAATGGGAAAATTATCTTTAATAGTGAGCTTGTTGAGCTCCCTATAATCCTAACACATGTGCCATGATCCATCCTTCTTGTGCACCAATACTACTGGAGCAGAGAAAGAACTTTGACTAGGTTGAATTATACCATCCTCTAGCATTTCTGCAACCATACGTTCAATTTCATTCTTTTGGCCATAGGGATATATGTACGGCCTAATGTTTATAGGAACACTTTCTGGAATCATATGAATAGCATGATCATGATCATGAATAGGTTGGAGACCTTTGGGAGTCTCAAATACCTTGGAATGATTTTCCAAGACATTTTGGAGATCTGGAGAAATAGATGATTCCAATGTGGAAACATCTAGTGAACATAATTGTGCAATTACACCTCTTTGTTACTTTTTTAGAATCTTTTTCACATCGTTAGAGCTAATTATATTTCCCGGTTTCCTTGCAATACCCCTTAATTCAAGTTCCTTTCCTTCCATAGAAAATTTCATGAAAAGTTCTTGAAAATTAAAAGCTGTTATACCCAAGGATTGTAGCCATTGGACTCCTAGTAAAACATCAACACCTCCCATTGGAATGGAAAGCATTGGGCCAGTCAATACATATGCTCGCATGGATATCTTGATATTATGGCACTTTCCAGAGCAATTTACCATTCCTCCATTTACAACCATCACTTGACACTCTAGTGCTAGATATAAGAAGCAATTCAATCTTTTGATACCTTACAATGAATAAAATTGTGGGCACTTCCTGAATCAATCAACACTATTACCTTTTTCTTCTTGATTTGTCATTCTATATTGATGGTTTAAGGAGTGGTAATTCCAGCCAATGCATTACAAGATATGGTTGGATTCATTTCTTCTTTATCTAGGCTTTGTTCCTGGAGTATATCCTCTTCTTTTGACCTTTCTTGCTCCTTTTCTTCTTCCTCTTCACAATCTATGTAGAATAGTTTCTTCTTAGCACACTTATGACCTTTAGTGTATTTGCTATCACAACTATAACAAAGCCCTTTTGCTCTTTTTTCTTCCAATTGTTGCAGTGTCAACCTTATAGGCTGTGGAAGACTAGCAGCAAAAACACTTCCATATTTATAGTTGTGAGTGGTATGCTTCCTCACTACCATAATTTTGCTTTTGCATTTTTCTTGCTAACCTGAATGCCTTCTCTAATGAACTAGGTTAGGCGAACATCATGTTGGATATTATCCTTTAAAGATCCTATGAACACATCAATCCTATGCTCCTCTGGAATATCTTATCCTTATGTTCAATTTTTTGGAACTCCTCAATGTGCTCCATTATTGAACCCTTTTGTTTGAGACTTATCAATTGGCTAAAAAAAGTGTTGCTTTTTGTATCCTCATAATGTGCTATCAATTCTTCCGTAAAAATTGCCCAAGTGATAAATTGTTTACGAGAGCAAAGCATTGATACCATACAAACTGATTTGGTTCCAAATATAAAGTTGCCATACATACCTTTTGTGTGTTTTGCACATTATTGAGATCGAAAAAATTGCTCCATCTGTAATATCCATGTTGCGGGATCCTTGCCATCAAACTTCCTCATATCGATTTTTGGAATATGATGGGTCTTAGATCCCACATTAGAGTCTATGGAATCATGATTAACATTTCTTTTGTTCGCATCATGATTTTCCTTTACTACCTTTTCACCATTAGTAAGTATTTCTTGTAGAAAATTTGTCAAATCTGTCTTCATATCTGTCATGCTTGTCTTCAAGTTTGTGTTCAAATCTATCTTCAATTCTTCCATGTATGTCTTCAAATCCATCTTCAAACCATTCATATTAGCTTCCACGCCCTTTATCTTAGATTCCATGCCATTTATCTTAGCTTTTGTTAGCTTTTGTGAGAGTGACATTTGTTGCACTTGGTCTTGTAATTTTGATATATCATGTAGCATTTCCTCCTCTTCTTCATGAGTCATGCTAAAGCTTTCAGGTTGCTTACTAGGTGTTTGCATTTTCTTTCATCGGGGCATCAGTGACTGATAATAATGCTCTACTATGCCCTTTGAATTCCTTCAAAATATTTTTTCAAACCATGCTTAAGGAAAAATTTTAAAAAATCTACACACCTTTTTTCACTTTGTAGGAGCTCGATATTGCCTTTGAAGTATTTCTGTAATTTCGGATCATCCAGTTTCGAAATTACGACCTATAGTAGCCCTCTGTGTCTTCTTTCCAATGCCACCAGTCTGATCCAAATTGGATTCTCCAAGGAAGAGTTATGCCAAATCTCCCACATTGACTAGATTATAGACTAGTTCAGTAGAGTGAACTTGTATGACATGCCACGTGTCACTGTTTCAACCTTTGGATTTGAAAATATATTCAAGAAACTACAGTATGTCCTCTTTCTGTACCTTCTTAAGAAATTTCAATCCGATGCTCAAAGATAAAGATATGACAATTTTCCCCAGGTCACCTGTTTGGAATGTAATTCAAGAGTCTGCAAAAAGACCAACTTCCTCAGATCTTATCTCCACAAATATAGTTTGAAAATCTCTAAATTTCAGACCCTAGGTTCAGTACGATTTCGTCTCAAATGTGTGTGTGTGTGTGTGTTTTTTTGTTTTTTGTTTTTTTTTTTTTTTTTTTTTTTTTTTTTTTTTTTTTTTGTTTGTTTGTTTGTTTGTTTTTTTTTTCTTGAAATGTCGCAGAAAAAAGTTATAGCAAAAATACCACGATGACCTATTTGGAGCAGCGAAATCCTAGAATCCAAAGCTTTCATATCAAATGTTATGGAACCAGCTCACAAAAAGATAGAAAAGATAAGTCAACACCTTAGAATTCAGCCTCTTCGAGGGGGCAACCTCCTTTACATTACACAAATGAATGATTCTTTGATGATTCAAATGACAAAACCTCCTTTCTATATATAGGAGTCTAAGGAGTCACAATATAACCCAACCGACCTAACAATAATAATATAAAAGGCACACAAAATAACAATAGAGGGATTCTCTGGGGCACAATAATAACAAATATGGGACAATAGGGGCACAACAATATTAATAAGGGATACAACTACAATAGTAATGGGGTAATCACTAGTATTATAGGGACCTAACAAAAGAGAAGTCCATGATGATCATTCTTCTATAAAATTATGAAGTATCCCTAGGAGTATCTCTATATTTAGGATGATTCCCATCAACGAAGGTAGTAGGCGCTTGCAGTAAATCCGCCGAAAATCACGCTGACAATAACACATAACTCATATTCCTGTGAGCATCTTGACTTATCTAATTTTAAAAACCAAAATGCTCAACGCATAAGACAAAAAGAAAATGCATATCCATCCCATTGTCAATGTGTAGCCACCTTACCAAGATTTACTTATATTACAATGAATAATTTTTTTTATTTTTTTTTGTCAAACTATATTGAGCAACTGCTCCGAAGACAGGGACGTTGAAGCTGAATAGTTTAAGGCGGCACAACTCTACCTCACGCTAGCAACCAGAGTTTTCAGTGCCTACCTACACCATCCCTTTCTCTCATTGCACGGTGTTATGCCTTCCCTCTTGCAGGAACATACCCTCAATGTTTATGCAACTCTGTGCTTTAGCTCGCTCCATCTACATTTTTCCACAAAGAATTGCTTCAAATCTCCGGGGAACAACTTTCTTCACTGGTCCTTGTTCATCATATAAACTTATTATGGAAATGTTCCTAGTGCTCCTTTTCCATGGATTAATATTATTGTTGGCTATGTTGCCTCCGTGTATTAAAGCACCAAATCTACCTGCTAATGTTATAACAAGTTGTTATGTGTATTCATGTCAAAGACTATATGTATAGGACATCTCGTCGAATACGAAGAAGAGCTATCTAGTTTACATTCAAAATTTTTAAAAAATTGCAACCTCCGCGTTCAGAATAAAAAATAATGCTCCACTACCAAAAGTATAATGAAGAGTGGCAGAATCCACATCGCATTGCAGTTGCACAATTCCTCACGGAATCAATACACACCATAACATGGGGGCGCAATAGAATTTAAGAGACGTAACTTTTTTTCAATGAATCCAACGACGACGTGCATGTTTAGATTTAGTGCCTCTGCGCACTCTTTCTACCGATTGTTATGTCACTACTATAATTAAAAACCTTCATGATGAAACAACCATCGACAAGCAAAGTCCGAACCAGTAAATTTTGTTCTAAACCATTAGGGTCTAAGACACATTCCTGAGGCATAGGCGTGGACATAGACAACTATTGCACAGATCTTCCTCACCCTGCCAAAGAACAATTTACCCTCCCCACCTAGACAATCCAACTTGATTACCATTAATTTGTCCCATCCTCAGGTGCAATCTCATATAAATATTGGTCCAGTATGTACCACAAGCACACACCAAGTATCGACGTATGCACGCCATAAAGCTAGGATTTTGGTTTTTAATACAACTCAATCAGGGTATGTGTTTCTATAATCGAGGATAAACTTAAGCCAGAAATTAGCTTTAAGGCTTCATACCTATCCAAATTAGTGGATAAGGTTGAATACTCTCGAATCCATACGAAACCATTTGTTGTTCCCAGTTTCTTCACTTGCCATTCTCGTCTTCTAGAATTCACGGATAACTACTATCAAAAGGGAAACATCTGAGCTGCGACTTTACCTTCCACAATCACTATTTCCCCTTTTAGATGTCGTTTGGGTTGCTGTAGTTTTTTTTTTTTTGTCTGCCTTATCACAAGTTGGAGGTGTGAAGTTGGCAACAAAGGCAACCGATACTGTTTTCATAAAGGAATCGAGGAAAAATGGTAGCAAAGTTGTTTCCTTTTGTAAACTACAAATGCCTAACCCCCTCCCCTTTGAATAGATAGAGTCTGAAATTCCTCAGCTTTCCAACTCAGAAAAACACAAATGCAAGAGGAACTTTCAGTCATCCATTCACTTTGATTGGAAATGAAGCCATCACCATCTATCGCTCACGTGATTTTTATTTTTATTTTTTTTCCTCAGCTATGTAAGCCTATTCGGTTTCCATTCTCAGTACAAAATATTTCTTTCTAGAATGAAAAAAAAATATACCTACGAACCCAAACCAAATCCACACAATTAACGATTTGAAACCCAAGGTGGCCTTCAAGGTCTCCTCCATGATGACTAGGCAATTTTTCAAATGCTTGGTCACTTGGGCGAGTTCCCTCGGGGCTAGGGAACCAAGGTGGGGTGATTTAGTCAAACAACCCTTCGTGGGTTCCCAATTTCTCGATAGCGCTAAGAAAACTCCATCGCATCTTCTGGTCACAGGCATACATCTTGCAGCGGAACCAACACCTTCTCTCGCTTCCAGCGCCAGCAAGTTCCCTGCAGGCATTTTCAAGTGACAGCTAGCAGGTACCCCAGTGCTGATAATTTCATTACCGATTCCACGTTAACCATATCCGATGTGGCTCATTCTCTGGACCTCCCGTTCAAGAATTCCCTAAGGGCATGAGATGTGCACAACCACTGATCGTTGTATTCGGCATAACACCTCACCCAGGATGACACATTCCATGTCAGTGCGGTTGACACACCCTTGAAGGCGGCGAGGTTGAGATAACTACAACCCCTGGTGAAGATGTCGACGTTGAGCTGGTCCAACTAACTGCTTTTTCCCCAATCGAATGTCACAGATCAAGCAAGAAAAATGAATCAAGAATGTATTTAAAAGGAAACAGTCGAGACGCAGGGGCGGAATCCTGATAAGAATAGTACTTTAATTATTTTGCGACAACTGACAGCTCAACTGCTAAGCAAATCCAAGAATTGATTGGAAGGAAAAAGTCGTCTTACAGAGTCAGAAAGTGATTTTTTTTTTTTAATCTATTTCCATAACCACAGTTGGCACTTACTTTTGCACTATATGTTGAGGGTATTAGAATTGGAAATAACGGTTCACGCGAATTGGAAGAAAATTCACTGAGGGATTTATCAGTTAAGTAAGGTTCCACAAAGTTTTATAACTAACATCATTTATCAGCCAGGGCTGCAAAGGTTTTGACACATTTTAAGATGACTCAAAAGCTGGAATAACATATCTCTATGAAAAAAAATTGGACTAACCTACCACATTGAATTTGTCCACTTAGTAATAGACTTCCTTATTATTATCTTATCCACCCAAGTGGAGATAAGTACAGTATTGGTTCCCTTGGGACAGATAGTGTTGTAAAATCTTGTTATCTTTCAAACAATTTCAATGAAGTATTTTTAACACTAGTTTATTACTTTGCCATCTTTCATCGCAAACCTCTCTATTAAAATGCATTTTGTAGTTCATGGGAGATGCTAAATTTACCGTAAATACCTATACGGTGTTAATGCATGAAACCCTTGAAGCCAAAAACCTGTATGTCTATTTGTGAACATAACATCAGTCTCCAACCAGTCCCGTTAAGCTTCTCGTTTCAATATAATTGACCCTTTTCATCAACCCCATGAAATTTCAACTACCAGCCTATCTCAGAGAACCATTTTCTCCCAATTCCATTTATAAGGACTGTGTTAAAAACCTCATTGAAATAATATGTTATACAAACCTTTATATATTATTGACTCTTCAATAACCCAATTCATGAAATCATGTTCTATGTTTCAATATTTAACTTCTCCCTTTATAATTTTGGGTTATTTTCCAGCGAAACTTTACGGAGGTGGATGAGTCCATA
This sequence comes from Pinus taeda, assembly GCA_000404065.3. NCBI lineage: Eukaryota > Viridiplantae > Streptophyta > Pinopsida > Pinales > Pinaceae > Pinus > Pinus taeda. Next base: position 155,056 of record APFE031728755.1, on the reverse strand, counting down.
GGCCTTAGTGTTTGAACCTACCCTCTGATACCATTTGTAACAAACCTCCTTATCCTACCCCGGAATTTTGCCCTTAGGCTCCATTCAATTAAAGATTTCTTCATTTACAATGGTGTTTTTAGTGGCCATCACAAGTGTATTATAGATATAGTGGTTACAATACTATTTATATGAGTTGTTGGGGTCTTTGTCTAATTTTGAAAGGTTTTGACCCGTTTTGACTGACCGAAGGGTGGGAAAGAAATAGATGGCAGCAACGGTTGGGTGGTGGAACGAATAGTTGCAGAGGAGTGGTGGTAAGGTGGTAGTGGAAAGCAAAGGCAATCGAGGAGGCAGGAAGGCACATAAGCAGCCAAGGGAGAGAATAGTCAAGCAAGAACTGGAAGTCTAGGCAGTAGAGAAGGACATAAAAGAAGAAGACCAGAGAGGAAAAAGATTATTGTTGGACCAACTAGTGGAAGAAGGAGTCAGTTGAAGCCAAGAGCAGGCGAAGGATACACAGTTGTAGAGGCTGAATGATAGAGTGTTGGGATCTGAGGGACTTCCAATTCGAACTCGAGGAACTGCGCTGGGTACTTTATGTAATGTTTATGACGAATGCTAGATCATAATGTAATCTTTCATGTTAAGTTTAATATAAGCCATAACCGATGTTGGTTACGACTTTTGATGTATTTGGGCCTCGTGCTTAATGTGTCTATTAAAATTTTGAATAGCCTATCAGTTGCATGTAGACATTAATTCATAGATTTTCTTAAGGATGTTGTTATCTCTATTTTACGTATAATGGATATATGTGTATGTGATCGAATGCAGCGGATTGATACTCCCTCGACCCCATGATGAACCCTTCTCCCTTTTAGTTGCGGTGCGTCTCAGGTGAGACTCCTTACCGTTTGGGGTAAGGTGAAAATGCCGACGATGTCATAGACTATAGTGGACCACTGTTTGCCTCCTATGCCCAAACCCAGGATCTTCCCCTGATGACTCTTTTGAGCCAACAAATGGTTCCATTGCCAGGACCCGAAGTTACGAGAATTGGTTTAGACTATGGTGTCAAGGGTATTTAAAAGAGAAATCAGAGATTTGTGGAATCATAAAGTAGATCAATTTGTGGTAGAGAAAGTTGCCCACAGGAATAAACCGATTGGCAAGATAAGTGAAGAGATTTTATATGCCAATGGCATCAATGAGTAGTATGAATTTTTCTAGTGCAAGGTCCCTGAGGACTTATACAATTGGTTGAGGGAGCTGAAGAGACAAAGTCAGTCAGGTGAGTCGATGATAGTTCGCCATAGTTGGATTCCGTCTAATATCACACTGCTACAACAACTGGATAATGATCAGACTAGAGCAGTTGATTTCTGGGTGAAGACTACGGTGGAAGGGTACGTGGTCGAGTTTGCTGTGGAGAGCTACCAGCCTTTCTCAAAGGTGGAAATTATGTTCGGCTCTGGATTGACAGGGGAGTTGATAAGAGAAGTCTTGACATGGATTAAGATGTTTATGGTAGAGGAAGGACTGCTACCTTTACCCACTACTGGGATGGAAGCGTAAAACCCCGGTACCGGGGGAAGGAATTAGAGGGGGAAATGTTTCCTACTGAGGGATAGGGATGTTGCTGAGGGAATGGATGTGGAAGGATTGAGAAGAGATAGGGATGTTAGAGCATAGAGGAGGGCACTGTTAGAGCACAAGTGGCAGGCAAGAGCGGCTCAGGCTCTAAGGAAGAGAAGGAGGGGGCCCCACCAAGTAGGAGTGGTGATGGGAAAACCCTGAGTTGAAGAGGAAGGAGAAGATAGTGCTAGGAAACCTGAGTGTGGGAAAGAGGGATTTCAGAGCCGCGGAAATGAAGAAGGACGTGCCCCGCAGGTTGCGGAAGTAGAATCGTAACCGGGAACTGACGAAGGACCGTCCCTACAAGTTGTGGAAGGAGAATCGCAAGATCAGAAACCATATCGGCACGAGGAAAGAGATGAAGACAATGTGGGTGATGTGATGAGGAGGTTGTTCGGTGAGGAAGAAGCATTCTTAAAAATTCAGCAACACCAACCCCAAGACATAAGTGGCATTTTCCCCAACCTTCCCCTAGTACTTTATCACAAACCGGAGGAATTTGTCATTAGCTAAGCCAAGGTAGTATGAGTATATAGTGCGTGGGAGAGATATAGGGTCGGTTTCAATATTGGAAGTAACACAAGAAATAACTATAGCAATAACTTAGGACTATAGGGATCCCAACAGCTGGGAAGCAAAGGTTTTGTGTTGTTAGCCCATAATTAGAGTAGTATGGCAGGGCCGTTACTAGATATTCAGAATTTGCAGGAAGGGGAAATGAGGATGTGGAGCAACACTGGTACCTTTGTGAAGCCATCTGGAGGGTCCGTTAGACTCCGGATAACGTCCGACCGGTGGAATTTCAGACCATGCTAAGAGAAAGGGCTCTACGCTAGTTCATAATGTGGGCAGAGTAGAACCAAAATTCGATAATAGATGATATTAAGAGAGGATTCATGCAGGAATTCAAAGTGTTGCATACAGACCAGCAGGGGTTATCAGAGATATGGGAAATTAAGTAGAGGGAGTGTGAGACGGATTGGGAGCTCATGCAAAGGTTTAAGGATGCCATCACCAAGTTGAGTTACACCCTAGAACCAAATCACTAGTGGGACTACTTTATCTAGGCACTCTTGCCTTTGACCAGAACACACCTGGCACAACAAAAGATAGGAACCATGCAGGATGCGTTGGAGCAAGCATCACGGATAGAAGCTATGGCGAGATACCCCCATGAATATTGGGGAGGCACAAGTCTACAAGATTCAGTGATCACAGGCCTGCAGAGTCAGATTGCGAACTTGACCAAGAAGTTGAGGGATCTCCACCCCGTACGACCATCCAGGCCCAATGTTTTGTGCACCCACTACTTGGTGGAGGGGCATGTTGAGACGGAATGCCCACGGTTACGGGGATTTAATCACCTAGGGGGGCTGGCGGGGTCGTCAGGGGACCCTCCCACCATAGGGGTTGTGGCATTCAGAGCGTAAGGACCCTTCCCAGGAAGGAATAACCAAGACTTCTGCGAGATTTGTAGGGCATATGGACACTTGTCATGAATGTGCCCAATTCTACAAAAATACTCTAATGTCCCCAATAACAACTACTATGAGTTTTGCACATCAACAACTCATCACACTGATCAGTGTCAAGCGTTGGATGCTCTAGCAGAAAGACTAGACAGATCCACATTTAGGGTCAATGAAGCAAGTCGAGGAGGGCGAGGAGGAAATGGATGCGGAGGAAGTACAGGAGGAAGAGGGCCCTTAAGGTGTTACAACTGTGACTAGGAAGGACATGTTGCCAGAGAATTCCCACTCCCAAGGAAACCCTGGTGTTCAAAGTGCAGAGTTTACACCCATGTGATAGAGGACTACCTAGAGCTCATTGCGAAGTGGGAAGAGAGAACCAGGGAACGGGGGGCCAAATTGGTGAATATTGAGCCTCTGACTGATGATGGCCTCCCCGCGACCAATATTAGTATAGTCAGCCGAGGAGGGAAGAAGACAGGGGAGGACCACTACGCAGAGGATCGCCCCCCTGATCGTCAAAGCAATGTCACCACAAAAGGCATATCAACCCGAGTGACAAAGACAATACTATCAAGAAGCTGCCAAATTGTTCAAGAAAATGACGGAAGAAAGAGACAATCAAAGACCGCAAGTCCATGTACCCGATCACACCCAGCCAATTAGGGAGTGGTTTAAATTGTTCTTGAAAATTGTTGAGAATGAGGCCATGCTAAAGGAATTGCGGAAAATCTTAAAGGTCGCGGTATCCATGGAGGGAGAGGGAGTGGGACAACCGTGTGCGATGTTGCCAGAGAAAGATTCCAAAAGAGTGAACTAGAATAAGAAAAGAAGTGGAAAGGAGTTCTGAATCAATGTGCAAGTGGCAGGGTTCCAGATAAGAGACACCATGCTAGACTTAGGGTCGGATATAAACATCCTACCCAAGAAGACTTGGTAGACAATGGGGAAGCCACAACTAAAGTACTCGCCAATTCAATTAAGAATGGTGAATCAATACTGTATACTGCCCATTGGGAGATTAGAAAATGTAGAGATTGATGTGGTAGGGGTGAAAACTCACACCGACTCAAAGTAATTGACATTATGGGGAATAAAGACCCGTATCCGACACTCTTGGGGATTGACTGGGCATATGAAAACTATGCTATCATAGATTTGAAGAAGGAGCTGATGATTTTTGAAGTAGATGGGATAAGGGTGATCCAACCGTTAGACCCCTACCAAGGACCTAGGTTTACAGATAAAGTAGATGATAGGGATGAACCAGGGGTGTTAGACCAGCTATATACACTCACAGTGGGGAAAAGGCAGGACTACATAAATCCTACAGCCGGAGGATCAATTAGCTAGAGAAGCATTCAAAGCTTAGAGATTGGTTCAGAAGCTGCATGGGATGCATGGCAGCAGGGTATATACGAACTGATCACTCGACGATATGCAATGATAAGCCGAGTAAACTGGGGAGACATGGGAATGGACGACTACCCGAAGTACTATGGCCTTGAGCTGGTGGATCGTTTTTTAGACAGGGTGGACCATGGAATAACATATGATCAAAGGATTCCCTTTCTCGACATCGGGCTTATGCCAATGCCAGGAAGATGGTGGAAGGCGCACTACAAAGTATTAAAAGATTGGAGGAGCGCTAAGCAAGCAATGAAGGAGAGGTTTGTCCAAGAGGCAAATCGACCACCAGATGAAGGGAAATACGCGGGGGAATTAAAGTCCCGAAAAGCACATCAAAGACTGCACGACCAACTGGGAGATCTAGGGATTTCCTAGGAATTGATGGGTACACGCATTTATACATACCCTTGGCACTATCCCCCAGGCTTCGTATATCCAGGAGGAGCTATGGTGACAAACAACTAGTTGGGGTACCTTGGAGGAACAATTCGTCAATAATTTTTCATTCATGGGTAATGAGGCACAAATGACAGGGTACTCTAGGCAATAAAAGGGGTTATGTTCACCCCAGTGACGTTAGTTGAAGGGGGGCACGAGGGAAACTTTCTACAATGCTTGTATGATATGGAATTATGAGGATTTGTGACCTGCAACAAAATAGATGCAGAACCAAAGGAGGACGGATTGGAGGGGCTTAGACACCTGGCCTTTGAAGAAATGGAAGGGGAAAGAGGTATTCGGGAGGGCCCTTCGACAGAAGGTGTCCATCTCCTACCAGTGAAGCTGAGAAAACATAATGTGGGGACGAAAGATAAGCCCAAAATAACATCAATGGGAGATTACTGGGATGAACAAACCATTAAATAATTTTTTGATTTATTACAGGAATACCAGGACCTGTTTCCAGCTTCAGTGGCAGAACTCAAGGGGATAAAAGGTAACCTGGGAGAAATGAAAATTGTTCTGAAACCAAACGCCCGACCAGTAAAGCATAGACCATACTGACTGAATCCAAGGGTAAAAGAGAAAGTTAAAAGGGAAAGTGACAAAATTTTGGATGCAGGAATCATATTTTTGGTAGATGAAGCTGATTGGATAAGCCCCATAATTATTCAGAACAAAAGGGATGCAATCGAAATTAGAGTATGTGTTGATTACAGAAGCTTGAATAATGCATGCGTGCATGACCCATTCCCCATGCCATTCAGCGACGAAGTCCTAGACAATGTTGCAGGGAACGAAGCATACTCATTCATAGATGTGTTATTAGGTTACCACCAAGTCTGAATAGTTGAAAAGGACAAAATGAAAACAACTTTCACGACTGAGTGGGGGTCATACGCATACAATGTAATGCCATTTAGATTAAAGAATGCACTAGAAGTCTTCTCAAGGATTGTCATAGTTGCATTCTGAGATTATATTCATAAGTTCCTAGAAGTTTACATGGACGACTAGACAATATACAACTTATTGAAAAAAAATACTAGCTTATTAAGAGTGATGTTCGAGAGGTGCAGACAATTGCAGATTTCCTTAAATCTAAAAAAATGCATTTTCACAGTTCCCTTTGGAACTCTACTGGGCCATATCGTTTGCAAGGATGGATTATGTGTAGACCTCGTTAAGGTTGCAACAATTGTCCACATGGAACCACCGCGCAACGTGAAACAACTAAGGGCAACTCTGGGTCACATGGGTTACTACAAATGGTTCATCAGGAACTACGCATCCATAACAGCTCCAATGGAAAAATTACTAAAGAAGACAAAAGAATTCATCTGGACTGCGAACTATTAAGCAGCTCTGAATAAACTGAAGGAAAGATTAGTAAGTCCTCCCATATTGGTGTACCCAGACTGGAACAAAATGTTCCACGTACATATTGACGCATCAAGAATAGCGCTAGGAGCGGTCTTAGTGCATCTAGGGGAGAAAAGGATGGACGATCTAGTATACTACGCTAGCAGAAAGCTCTCTACGGCGGAAAGGAACTACACAACAACTGAATGGGAAGCTTTGGCAATGGTCTACTCTCTCCAAAAGTTCAGGCACTACTTACTAGGTGCGCCGTTCAAATTCTTTACAGACAGTTTCGTGCTGAAATACTTAGTAAATAAGCCTGTACTAGAAGGAAGAATATGTAGGTGGCTTTTACTATTCCAGGAATTCACGTTTGAAGTGGTTTTTAAGCTTGGCAGATTGAATGTAGGACCAGATCACCTATCGCGCCAAGATATAGGGGAGAATGAAGGGGCAATAGATGATTGGTTGCCCGATGCTAACTTATTCAGGATAGAGGCGATTCCCGACCACCTAGAAGAGATCGTTGCATTGCTAACGACAGGTTGTTTCCTAGAGGGATACACGGTAACACAGAGACAACACTTGGTGGTTAGAGCAGAAGATTACCAACTCATCGCGGGACAGCTCTACAAAATGGGCTTGGATCAAATACTCAAGCGTTGTGTGTTACAACACGAAAGAAAGGACATCCTATGGGAGTGCCATGCAGGGATCGTGGGAAGCCATGTAGGAGGCAAGGCCACTGCAAGAAAGATACTCCACGTAGGATTATGGTGGCACACTATCCATAAGGATTCTAAAGCATTTGCCAAGGAGTGCGATGTCTGTCAAAGGGTCGGTAAGCCTTCGCGACACAATGAGCTACCACTACATCCGGTCCATATAGTGCAGATCTTTGATAAGTAGGCAGTAGACTTCATTGGACCAATATATCCACCAATAAGGCACTCGCAAGCCCGATACATAGTTACGACGACAAAATACCTTGCAAGATGGGCAGAGGCCGCACTAGTGAAAGACTGCACTGCAGAAACAACAACAAGGTTCATTTTTGATAATATTATTTCAAGGTTCAGATGCCCAAGGAGCCTCACAAGTGACTAGGGAACCCACTTTTTGAATGAAACCATTGAGACTCTACTAACGAATTTCATGGTTCAGCATAATAAGAGTAGTTTGTATCATCCGTAAGCCAACAGTGCAGTAGAAGCATTTAACAAAATACTAGAGAAAGGGCTAACAAAAGTCGTATCTGCAAATCGGGACGACTGGGACGAAAGAATTCCAATGACTCTATGGGCATATAGTACAACAGTAAAAAGATTGCACAAGCAAACTCCAATTCAGCTTGTGTATGGTAGAGAAGCGGTGGTACCAACAGAATTTATATTGCCCACCATGCTCATCTCATAAGCTAGGGGAATGACAGATAGCATTGCCTTGCGGGATAGGCTAAGCCAACTGATGAAACTCAACGAAACCCGGTTCCTAGCAGAGTTCCATCAATCAGTTGAGCAACGAATTCAAAAGGCTTTGCACAAAGGGCACATCAGGAAGAAGTCATTTGAAGTCGGAGACCAAGTGCTCCTTTGTGACAACAAGGTCCAGAAGTTCCCAGTGAAACTACAGATGCATTGGTTGGGCCCATTCATAGTCGCAGAAATAAGAGAATCAGGCATGGTAAAGCTCACACAACTTGTTGGAGTCCTACTGCAAGGATGGGTGAATGGCGCGCACCTGAAGCCCTTTCACAAGCAAAAAAAATAAAAAAATAAAATTGAGATAATAAGGTTGCGACAAAACTTAGTATGCCGCAACCCATTTATTGTCGGGGGGGGGGGGGGGGGGGGGGGTAGCGTCAATGGTCACATTGGTAGGCCTAGTCAGTAGAGACAGTGGCCACACATATCATCCTAATCAGTAGAATACATGTAGGTCTGAACCTTTTCCAAAATTGATGACCGCACAAGTACCCATCCCATCCACCGTACTAGTAGTTATTTCCCGATTAAGTAATTAATAAGGAAACTGTCAAGATAGGGTCGCAAAATATTTCCCATTAAGCATAGAATTAGTTAATAAATAAACCCATCACAGAAAAATAAAGACACCATGCAGCCCACTCTGTACCTTCCAGGCCACGTCATAGTTGCCACGTCCAAGTCGGCCGACGACGACAGGATATAGCTAGAATACATGGAAAGGTCACTGGAGTAATTAGTTGTTAAAGCCTCGTTAATCAGGGGACATTGTGTTAGAGTCAGCTACTTAAATCGTAGGAGGACGCAAGGGACTCTAGAATTTCAGATCACAGAAGAATTTCAGTCTCACACTGAAGAATAGGGGCAGAGGACGAGAAGCAAGAAACCTCTAGTGCAGATAGTTTACCGCAGAAGAGAAGCGATGACAAAAGGAATAATATCAGTCCCACAGAATGCTCTAGATGCATGAATTGAAGCAGTGGATAATCTGTATGGAAAGTATGACAGGTTGAATCTGATCGACAATGACTTCACAGGCGATTTCCAGTTTCCAGCCATGAAAAGGGAGGTGTAAGTAGAAGAATTTCAAAAGGAGGATAGCACTAGGACCTCCAAGATCAGATAGGAGTTCAGGGGCATACAGAGGTCCACGTTATTCCACTTAAGAAATCTTCCCGTATTCGGCACCCAATTTGCCATCATGCAGTGCACATCTGCTAACAAGCAGGATTCATGGAGGGTCACTATGGTTGGATAAGGAGTATCCCATCCATGTGGAGGATATCAGTCGACTCACCGAGCTGACTGAAGTTGGAAATGCAGTCAGCATAGTGTTCCAGGCCAGGGTCAAGCGGGGAAAGAAGTAGACGGAGGACAACATTTATTCCAAATACAGGACTGAGCGAGGTGGGAGGGGCACAAAGCTAGACAAGATTAACAAGGGTAATATCAGGTTTGCTTGCTACCTCATTGCAGGTAAAACAATGCGACACTTCACAAGGAACGAGTGTACCTTGGACGCAGAGAGGTGGAGTCTCGGCTGGGAGTGGCCTGTGAGATAAGAGAAGGGAAACCCAAGTACCTTTTAGGAGCCTTGATGCCACAGGGGTGAGAGGGAGATGGGGCAAAGAGCAGTCAAAAGCAGGTCACCGACGAATTACTCCAGCCGATGCTGCTCCAGATGGAGGAAAATATGTTCAAACTAAGACGAACAGTCTCCAGCTTTGACCTAGGTGAGAGAAACTATCCTGAGAAATTTCAAGGTTCCACCATGCTTTTCCCCATTGTAACGCCATCGCTCACTATGGCACTTCCCTCGGAGCAGCTCAGTCTCCCTCCTAGACCATGGTTCCCAAACTTCAGAAAAAGCGAGTTATCCGGACACAGGCTACCAAAAAGCTGGCTACTAAAAAGTCGAAAATTAACTCGCCAGCTCTAATCATCGACCTCACCATTGAGGTCGAGCAGTCAACCCCCGTAACCACCATAGTTGAAGCGATCCATGCTACCACACCCACTGTATTACATCAGTCGCGGGATTCATCCCCGCAAACTGCTTCCACCTCCGCGACCCTGTTCGAGATCCTCCCGTTTGGCCAACGAAAGACTATTGCAGAAGTAGAAGTTCAGTCAGCTGGTCGGATAGAGGGCACCACCCCTACCATGGGAACACCACCAATGGAGAGTACATCACCAATGCTTGGGTTGGACCCACCAAAAGGGAGACGTCTGGATACCATTTGGCAGGGGGAAAGGACTGAACCGTAATTGCCAACTCTCCCTATAAAGCTCGGAGTGCCACCAAACCCTAACATTATTCTAACCACCCCACAGTTCACTCTACCATCATATTAGGTCCACTCACCCGCCTCCCATTCCGACAAAGCCATCGCTAACGACCTACCCCTATAGTAGCAGTTCTTCGAACCAAGCACAATGCAAGCCGATACACTCCATCACTGGTCATCGACCCAATTATTTTCATTTATTCAGCAAGCAACACATAAGGCTGAGAGCCTCCATGAGGACCTGGCTAAAGAACACAAACATCAGATGAAGCAGTTGCACATGGTGACGGAGGATCAAGATCACCTATGACAAGCAGACACAGAATTGCAAGCCCAATTTTATCAGATTACACAATGGTTTAGATCAATATGGTTGACCATCATCGAGGCCAACACTGAAGCACCAACGGACATGGCTGCCTGAATGATGGTTGGATATTGTGATCACATACAGACAACGTGCACGTGCCTGGCAACCACAAATGTTGAGATGAGCCAGAAGCTAGAGACAGTACAGTTCGCACTACCAGATCCAGTGGAAATTTATGCATGGACAGTCGAGGGAAAGGTCAGAGAACTGGAAGTGAAGAAGCAAGCCTTGACTGAGGCCCTCATGGATGGATATGCCCTAATGGACAAGGTCCACGACTGGTTGGGCAGTCTAGCACTAAAGAACCACCTGGCTTACCCATTAAGACAACATAATTAGTCATTGTTTTCCAGCACAAGGGATTGTACAAACCATACCCAACTGCAGTAGATCAATGAGAAAATCGACATCCTCCAGGCCTAGGTTGACAACATTAAGGAGGAGTCAACGAAGACGAAACAGATGATCAGAGATCTGCGGCCCTTGGTTCAAATGCAAGTTCTACTCTTGAAGGAAGCATGCATAGTGGTCAACAATGGAACGACCTGTAGAGCCAGTGGCCAACAAACCTAACATCGCAATCGGCCGAGGCGTTCACTCAAGGCGCTAATGCAACTCTTGCCAACTGGGACCTGGCCCTTCAAAGATACACTGAGTTCAGGCAGTGAACAACAACTTGAGTCCCAAAGTTGGAGCCTTCGTTTGGAACAGGGAACCATAAGGGCAAGAAGGAGCCGCAGGAATAGATGCCATGCCACAAGCCAGGATCGAGGCAGAAGAGGCACCCACTCCATAAGCAATGATCAAAGTAGCAGAAGTGTCGATACAACAAACAACAAAGGCAATGCCGATAGTAATGGAACCACCACTTGTACAGCACATGGAAGTAACAGCAGGACCAACAGAGGTCGAAATGACTTGACTTGGGGATGGGACAAGAAATTGTGGTCGGGGCCTTCGTTTAATTTTGAAAGGATTTGACCAGTTTTGATTGACTGAAGGGTGGGAAAGAAACAGATGGCAACAACGATTGGGTGGCGGAATGAACAATTACGGAGGAGTGGTGGCAAGGTGGCAGCAGAAAGGAAAGGCAACCGAGGAGGCAGGAAGGCACATAAGCAACCAAGGGAGAGAATAGTTGAGAAAGAATTGGTAGTCCAGGTAGCAGAGAAGGCATAAAAGGGGAAGGCTAGAGAGGAAAATGTTTTTGTTGGACCAGCTAGCGGAAGGAGTCAGTTGAAGCTGAGAGAAGGCGAAGGATACATAGTTGCAAAGGCTGAATGATAGAGTGTTGGGATCCGAGGGACTTAGTCGCAAAACCAATCCAAACCCAAGGGACTGAGCTGGGTACTTTATGTATGTTTATGGTGAATGCTGGATCATAATGTAAGCTTTCATGTTAAGTATAATATAAGCCATAACCGATGCTAGTTACGACTTCTAATGTATTTGGGCCTCGGGCTTAGTGTGTCTATTAAAATTTTGAATAGCCTATCAGTTGCATGTAGACGTTAATTCATAGATTGTCTTAAAGGGTGTTGTTATCTCTGTTTTACGTAAAATGAATATATGTGTATGTGATCGAATGCACTCGATTGAGACTCCCTCAACCCCATGTTGAACCCTTCTCCCTTTTGGTCGCGGTACGCCTCAGGTGAGATTCCTTGCTCTTTTGGGTATGGTGAAAATGTCAGCATTGTCCTAGACTACATCGAACCACTATTGGCCACCTGTGCTCGAACCCAGGGTCTTCCCCCTGATGACTCTTTCGAGCCAACATTAGCCCTTAGTCATTAAAACTCAACTAGGATAAGGATTAATTAATAGCATACAATTATTAGAACTCTTTAATATCCTTGTCTCATCATATTTTGAATAAATGTTTGAGATTTGCTGTAGCTAAATTGGCGAGGAACAATGATTAAAAATCCATATACCCGTATGAGCATGACATCATCTGTTCTTTAAGCAACATGCAAGAGTATCAAGCTTCCTTACTCATGACATAGATAGTAGTGAATCACTGAAAATTCTATGAGAGACATTTTTTCATAACTGTTCCACATGCATAAACCTTTGCATATTACCGAGCATACTATCCCTCCTTATCAAATATAAATATGATCATAATATCCTTGACATGCATATGTGATCACATGTGAGTCACATGCATTACTCTAACCATCATTTCCATAAGAGAGGAAATCAAGCAAGCCATAATGATTTAACATCCTATCAAGTAAGGATTAAACATGAAACACATACCATGCAAGTAAATCTCATCTAAATAGAGGGAACATCATTAAATCTATTAATATCCAATCACAGGTAATTCCTTCAAATATTCTTAGAACTAAGAAAAACTACTCATAAGGAAATTGGAATAGTAACAAAGAGAGAGAGAGCAAGAGTCAACATACAACCATTTCATGTAAATGACACCAACTAAATCTCACTTGGAGGGAGGAGCACCACCACAATATGATCATAATATCCTTGACATGCATATGTGATCACATGTGAGTCACATGCATTACTCTAACCATCATTTCCATAAGAGAGGAAATCAAGCAAGCCATAATGATTTAACATCCTATCAAGTAAGGATTAAACATGAAACACATACCATGCAAGTAAATCTCATCTAAATAGAGGGAACATCATTAAATCTATTAATATCCAATCACAGGTAATTCCTTCAAATATTCTTAGAACTAAGAAAAACTACTCATAAGGAAATTGGAATAGTAACAAAGAGAGAGAGAGCAAGAGTCAACATACAACCATTTCATGTAAATGACACCAACTAAATCTCACTTGGAGGGAGGAGCACCACCACCTAGCCATGAATCACCTTTGATTCCCCCCGAGCCGAAGATCTTTCCAAGTATCAACTGTCCTCAATTGATCGATGCATTGGGTATTTAATACCCTCTTTCATGATTTAGTTACCGATAACGGCGTCATGTTTTATGGATTTTTCCATTTGCCTAGGTCTTATCCAAAAAATCTCGTCTTTATCTCTCACGAAGCTTTTCCACATAAAAGCTTTCATTTATCTCTCACAAAGATTTTATGTCCGATGGATCTTTATCTCCCATCCATCTGATGGATACCCAATCCATCCAAGCTTATCTAGAATCACATCTAGAAGCTTATCATGAAAGATTCATCTCTATCCCATTCCTCATGAGATTTGGAAAGTATCTCCTCTCTCTTGGTGCTCTACCCTCCAAGTTATTTATTTTATTAATTTATTTAATAATACATTTTCTTTTTTCCATATTATATATTAGCTAGCTTTCCTCAGCTTAGGTGTAGAATAGTTTAACCCACAAAGGAGGGTATCAAACCTAGCTTTCCTCAGCTTAGGTTTACACCATTTAACACACAAGGGAGGATATCACACCTAGATTTAACTTAGCTTAGGTTTACAATAATGTAGTACACAAGGGAGGGGTGTTACACAAATGCAAATACTTGAACAAACTCTTGATTGGACCCCTCCTAGCCATGATGGGCATTTCATCAAACATATCAAAAATATGTAATCTACAGGTGTAAATGATAGATCTAAGCATAGGGGTCTCATACTCATCTGAGAATCACTAAGAAGGATTGATTCCTCAACACACTAGCTACAATTTCATCCATTAACCCATAGATACATTTCTCATTCATTTACAAGTGAACACATGATGAGAGCCACACATAGCTATTGTCATAATGCATGATCATAACCAACATAATAACAACAGAAATACCATAGAAACAACAACCATATAATCCACATATAAATTAGTACAATACGCATAAAATAACAAGTAAAAATAACCTCATATTAATGATGCAAAGGCCAACCAATTGTGGGACCTTCCACGAACCACCCGACCGTAGACATGGCTGAGCCAAAACTCTCTTCAACTAGTCACCCTCATGCCATGTTCCAAGCATGAATGTGGGATCTCTAAAACACATCAATCCAAAACCATCTAGGGCTTCCAGAGGCCAACCACCTCAACCCATCAAACAATGATTCGACCTCATGGTTGGACATCACAAAACCATCGTCAGTTCAGTCTCTTCCCAAGCCTTCCAAGGCTCCAGGGCATTTATAACCAAGGCTTCCAGGACTACTAATTCAACCCACTACTTAATCCAGGCTTCCAGAATATTTGTCCAATAAGGCTTCCAGGACTAGTAACTCAACCCACGTAGGGCTTCTAGAGCGTTTGTCCAATCAAGGCTTCTAGGACTAGTAACTCAACCCAAGCTGTTACAGGGCTTCTTGTGCGTTTGTCCAATCAGGGCTTCTAGAAACTAGTAACTCAACCCAAGATAAAGGAAACATGAGAACCAACTGGAAAACAAAGAAATTAACCCACAACACCATGGTTATCCAGGAAATAACAAGGCTAGGCAAATCCACTGTCAATCCAAGCAATACGCCATGCCAGTGACAAATCATGACCAAAAATCCACATGCATATGCCATGCATGCCAAAAATAGCGAGGAAAACATACATGTAACTCGGTACCTGCAAGCAAAACCCATTGTAGTTGCTGATTCCAATGTCCTCTTGCGATTTCTTGCTCTTCCTTTGCCTTATTGCTCCAAAACTCCAAGTATGCCGCACCCTCCAAGAGTGCTCCAAGAAACTCTAAGTGTCCAAGAATGAGAGAGAGAGAGAGAGCTCCAAAGCTGAACTGACAAAAGTCTGTGTACTGATCCTCAAAAGCCTTTTTATTAATAAGGCCTATATTCTCTTAATTTTCCATTATTTTCCTTCAATTTCCTCCTCACATGCAACTTGTGACCTTTCACCTCCCTTTTCTCCTACTTTCCATTATTTTCATAGATAAATGTGCCAAAAATGCCATTTTTCCTTTCCAAAGCCTTAACCATTGCCTTTGCCAATTTCCTTAGCTATAATAAACCAATGAACACCCACACTAGGATGTTTTCCTAACATTCAACTTGGAATAAGTGTCCCATCAATCGTGGCTATTATTTTGCCTTTATTAACTTTTATTTACATGGAATTTTCACCAGGGTCGTTACAAGCTTTGTGCGGGAATTTTATATTCCATTCACAAAATGATATGATAGATGCTTGGACTCTAAAGAAGGGAGAAGGGTGGGAGAGAATGGTAGGAATAAATACCATCCTTGAGGTAAAGAATCTTGAGGTCCTAGTGGAAGAGGAATATATGGGGATTAATTTGAACAAGTGTGTGAGGAGGATTAAAACATTGTTAACTAAAAGTTTGGAAGGCATGAACACTAAGATAAAAAGCTAAAGGGATATACATCAAAGTTGACATTAGAGGAATCTTTCTCCAAATAGATGATCCCTTGACCTCTACAACCAGCCTTCGAAGCATAGTGGAAGAGATTGCATCCATTCATGGTAGAGATCGTGGTCATTTTACCCACTAAAACCACAATAATCATTAAAGATGAAGTGATGTAATGAACATCAAAGCTAACAAAATCCATAATGGTTAGAGTTCCAAAACAAGACTATTTTGATGTAAATCCTCTAAAAATGAGATTGAAAATGGAATAATGTCATATCCTCAAATAATGTAGGAAGATCGCACATAGGAGACAAAAGCATGATTGTAGACAAATGGAGCCTAGAGGATGGGATGAAGATATTATGAGTATGTCCTTAATAAAATTGTTTATTGCTCAAAAGACTTTTTTGGAATTGACAGTAAAAGAATTTGCTACCAGAGAGATTAAAACATGGGGTAAATGGAGGGAAAAGGTTAGAAAAGGTGGTATGGTTCAATGGTGTTAGAAGAAGGGGAGGAGGAATGGGTACTCTGTAAAACTGTAATAGCCCTTTTTGTTGCACCCCATGTAAACGTCATTGTGTAATTTTAATTTTGTAATTTATGTAAAAATGAAATTGATGAATGATTTGAAGGAGAGGACACAGATTTAGAAATTTGAGGAGGAGAAGTGGCTTGTGATGTGTTAAGACTAAGCCACACCCACCTCATTTATTTCCATTTTACCTATCACCCCAACAAATTTAATGGCCTGCACAAACAGGCAGTGAAGTTTTGGTATGGGCCATGTAACAGCCCCAAGTTAAAATTTCATGTAATAAAGTAATAAAGGCAAAATAAAGCCAAGGTCATGGGACATGTTTTCCAAGTTGAATGTTAGATAAAACATCCTAGTGGGTGTTCATTTGGTTTATTATGGCTAAGGAGAAATTGGCAAAGGAAATGGCAAAGGATTTGGAAAGGCAAAGAGGCATTAATTGACATTTTATTTATGAAAAAATGGAAAATAGGAGAAAAGGAAGGTGAAAGGTCACACATTGCATGTGAGGAGGAAAATGGAGGAATATGAAGAAATTAGAAGCCTCAATGATAAAAAGGCTTATGATGATTAGTTCACAAACTTTTGTCAGTTCAATTTTGGAGCTCTCTTTATATTATCTCTATTCTCTCATACTCGCGCACACTTAGAGCGTTCTTGGAGTACTCTAGCATTAGAGAAAGGAAGGACAAGGAGGCAAAGGGAAGGAAAGATCAAACAAGGAAGATTTGGATCAAGCAATTACATCAGGATTACTTGCAGGTATCAAATTGCATGTATGATTTCCTTGCTAGTTTTGGCATGCATGTGTGTATTGTGGTTATTTTGTTGTCATTGGCATGGGTTTTTCCAAGTGTGACAGTGGTTTCAACCTTGCCTTGCCATTTCTAGATAGCCATGGTGTGATGGGGTTCTTTTACTTGATTTAGATGGATTACCGGATGGTTTCGAAACTAAGTGGGGTGGTCTCAAGAAAATTCCCAAAGGCCTAGGAATCCGTTGACCGATAAATGATGGAATACACGGTAAAGCCTAAGGGTGGAGATGGGCAAATTCCTCATGGTTTAGGTGGATAGACCCAGAGGCATCCATGCTTTTTTAGGGCCTAGTGATCCCTTGACCGGTATATGGCAGGATTGCAGTAAGTCCTGGTAGTGTATGTTTATTGTTTGGGCCTAGGAATCCCTTGACTAGTAATTGTAGGATACACAGTAAAGCCTAGCTGTATAGATGAGGGTTTCAGGCCTAGGAATCCCTTGACTGGTAATGACAGGATTGATCCGGATCTTGGGGGGAGGCCCCCAAGATCTAAGAGATTGAAATGGATCTTGGGGGGAGAGACCCCCAAGATCTGAAAACTTAAATTGCCAGAAGAAAAATAAGGAGAATGCCCAATAAACAAAACCACAAAGAAACTTTTATTTAAAATAGTAATGGAAATAAACCAGCTAGGGCGATGGTAGCTTATCTCTGAGAAGAGATGTGTGGCTACATGCCTCTGAACTGTAAAGGCTACATTCTGGCAGACAATCTGTCCTTTTACAAAATGTGACTTGTTAATTATAGTATTTTTCTAGTTATAATACCATGGGTCAGATGCCATTTACAATACCATGGGTCAATTCCATGGGTGAATGAATACCATGGGTGGATGAGTACCATGGGTTGATGCCATTTTCCATTCGGATAACCTCTGTGGCGCCTCCACACTGTGCCTTCTGTGGCGTCTCCGCACTGCGCCTTCTGTGGTGCCTCCGCACTGCGCCTTCTGTGGCGCCTCCGCACTGCGCCTTCTGTGGCGCCTCCACACTGGGCCTTCTGTGGTGCCTCTATGGCGTCTCCGCACTGCGCCTTCTGTGGCTTCTCCGCACTGCGCCTTCTATGGCGCCTCCGCACTGCGCCTTCTGTGGCGTCTCCGCACTGCGCCTTCTGTGGCACCTCCGCACTGCGCCTTCTGTGGCGTCTCCGCACGGCGCCTTCTGTGGTGCCTTCGCACTTCCGCGGCTGCAGCGCTCGAGAGATCACCCTTCACAGATTCGCTTTCAACTTCCCTTTCATAGATCAAACTTTTAAAACAATAACCCAATATTTCAGATCTTAAGATATTTGATTTGCAAGAATGAATTAGCCAAGTGATCTCCTTTGCTTTATATAGGCAAGCTTCTTCCTAAAATCATGGATCAATACCATAGATAACCAATACAAGGGGCCATTTTCCATTCGGATCAGGAGTGCACCACATGGGGTAGAACGCACTGCGTCGACCATCGCAAGGGAAATTGAGGAGTGTTTATGAACTAGATTGGAAGGCAAATTGGAGTCTCGCATAGATGGTGCAACCACCTAACTAGCCATAGTGAGCATAGTCTCAGCGCTCCAAACAGTTGAAAGAGATCACAAGACTCTAAATGAGTCTGTTTGGAAACTGCGCGGTGAGGAAGGTGAGTGCAGAATCAGTATGGTACAAGGTTCACGCCCATGCACAAGGGATGCACTGTCACGCAGGTTAATTGGGAAGTAACCATTGATGTCACTGTTCATGACGAGATGTCTAATTTAAGGCAAAAGGGAGGTGCGACGAGAAATTAAGACACGAATTAAGGGTTAGATTTGGGATGATCTATTGCCAAGAATCCCTTAATGACTCAAAAGTGGGGGGAACAGTTGAATTCAAATTCAAAAGATGCTATAAAACTCCAAGGACTAAATAGAGACAACACTTGGTTGTTTGGGATTTGTGCAGTTGCAGAGTATTGAGCGTCAAGCAGTATTACCACCTTTGAGTACCCAATAGAACCTATCCCGTGCAAACACAATAACTACCACCAAGATAGGTGTGAAATTTGTCGAAGATACTACTGAGGAGCCTAGAGATGTGGTGGTTGCGCCAGAGGTTCCAAAATCACTGCAGACACCGTGGCTGAAGAAAGATAAACAGACTATGGGACCAGTCTGCGTGTCCCCAAGAATCCCGTGGTTCAGCAAGATATCAATGGAAGAAAAAGGAAAGGCCATTACCATTGAATCAGATGAAGAGGAGGAGGATTTACAGGCTCTAATTGATCAAATAGAGGCACAAGATGATGTGGAGGAGGATGTCCTACCAATGCCTTCCGCAACGAAGTTACCCATGTATGTCCCTCCATGGAAAGGGAAAGTTCGGGCATCCAAAGACCTGGAGGCCATGAAGAGTGCGCTCCAGACCCCGCTCCTCACTGACTGCATTACCTTTGAAGGTCCACTCCTAAGTTGAGTGCCTACCCTGAAATTCGAAGATTAGGACCTCGCAGATAGTGAGAAGTTCCTGCACCTAGTGACGGAGAGCTTGAAGAAGCAAACTTCGAAGGGGCAAGTAACCATGCTGGAGCCACGAAAATGGTTGCGCGGTGTGGAGAAGGCCGGGTTACTTCATCTACGATGGATACCCCACTTTCACCATGCGGCCATCACCATTTTCGTCATCAGGCAGCTGTTGTGCCTGGTGCACGATGGGTATCTATCACTGGAGGAGCCTATTCCCATCACGGTTGAGCTTATTCACTGGATTTCTTGACTTCCCTGTAAGGGAAAGGACCCCACGATGATGGCGGGCAAAAGCAGTGATTTGGCTCTCGCAAAAGGCATGAAAACTAAATACAAGCTATAAAAGAAGAAGCGAGGCTATGCAATTGCGAGTATCAAGGATAAAGGTGTGCATGTACCCACCCAGCTCTTGGCTGGAAAATTAATGCAGAAGTACCATGTCAATGAAGTACTAGTACCTATGGTTGTGCTGGCCAAACAATGCATGGAGGGGATCTAGTTCAACTGGGTGAAGTTCCTCTATGAGGAATTTTTGACAAATTACAAGGAGGCCCAAGAGTAGGGTAAGACCTTCCACTACACGTGTTTTCTCTTATCCATCTTGTTGATAACAGGCAAACTACTATACGATAGCCAGTTCCCAAATATTGACCAGGACATACCTGAGGCCGCAAAGTATGCTTCGCTCTGGGCGAATAAGGATGCAAAGTGGATTCACACCACCAAGGTTCTTTGGGTGCTGATGGAGGCGAGCATCTAGATGTGGATCAATAGAAGACCACGGTTGACTCCCACAGTGTACACCACTCCACAGAGCTTTGTAGAGTTTAAAGCAAACATGGACAACATTTATGTCTGGGCGTGGAAGGATTCGACAAAGGCATGGATGAAGCTCCCTTTCATTACTATTGACGACGCCATCTTCATGACGTTGGAAACATGGCCTCCAAAGTGGCATGCCCCAGAATTGGCAGGAATGTAAAGGGCCGTAGCTCAAAAAAGGAAGAAGGACACCAAGCTACGCATCACACAACTAGCCGAAAAGAGGCAACAGGAAAAAGTAGCAGCAGAGGCAGCCACACCGTAGAAGCTGGCCGATGAAGCAACAACAGCGCAGACAGTAGAAACAACAACAGTGCCAACAAAAGAGGCTGAGGAGGGCCATGACATGTGCACAGGGCAGGGGGCTGAGGATGTAAACCTGGCTGAAGAGCGCGTGGACCCAGCAACCACCTTTCAACAGTTGAAATGGTCGTGGATCCCTGAGAAACCAGTCCCCAAAAAGAAGGTGAAGGCATCTAAGACATCCATCGACCCAATCACGCTTACAAAAGGTGATATTTTTTACATCGGCGAAATAGTTCACAATGTCACTAAGGACGCGCTCCAAGAGGTGGTGACAGAACAAAAAACTATGTTGGGGGCACTAAGCACACAGCTACAGGGACTACAGGTTCAAACCCCATAAACAGGTTCGATGGCCCCATATGAGATAGCAGGTACATTAGAGGTGGAATAGATGTTGCGCATCTAAATGACCAACACTTTTTTGTTTCTCGAGGGTGCGTTAGCAGTATCAAACGAGGTTGACTAAACTGTGGTGGGCAGGATTAAGGGACTGGGCTTAAAATTGGATACCCTTCCACGAGAAATCCTGTACCAATTACAAGATGGGATCACAGCCAAGCTCCGTGCCAAAGAAGGCCGCACACTACAGGTATTGAGCGAACAAAAGATCAGTATGGAAAAACTCAACCAGCAGCGTGATGAACTGGTTGCACAAACTCAAGGAGTAGAGCAAGCGGTAGACAATTCTTGTAGAAACATCCCGAAATTGGTCGTCCTAGCAGATCTACCAATAGCAAAGAGGATCCACCAATTGGCGACGTGATTCTGTGAGGAAAAGGAGGAAGAAAAAAGGGTACATCTGGACCTCAACCTTCATATTGTTGAACTACGACTAAAGGCGCAATCCCTTACATCCTCAGAAGTCAAGGAATAGCGCACTGGCACTATTCAAAAAGGGTTGGAAGAAATAGGATAGGCATTATAGAACTGCACCATTATGTTGGAGGAATCCTTTTCGATCCTCACTTCATTATAGGTGGAGCCCCACATACAGCGCCTAGAAACAAAGGCGTGGGAGCTTCAGGTGCAGTATGACAGTGTGTGTGGAATGGCATAGATAGTTGTCTTGACCCAGCGGCTTGCGAAGCTCCAGCAGGTAAAGGCATTGAAGGAATAGGTGGATGCCACACAACAGAAAGAGGTAGTCCTTAAAGTGCGCGTCCAACTTTGGATTGATGAGGATGTAGACATTGAAGGAAAGCTCACAAAAATGAAGGCAATGCATGCCTTAAGATAGGGAGTTGCCCCTGACAGCGATACTTCGGCTGAGAGAGTGGAGCAGATCCAGCGGGCTGCAGATCCATGTGTCGCATACCTCTGGGAAGCGAAGGACCAATTGGAGGGGCTCCGTGCCAAGATCGTCGCACTAGTAGAGTGACTTGGGATGAGTCACAATGATTGCGTTGGGGGCCTGTTGGGCATGGAATCCCCCCCCACAACAGGTTTTGGGACTCAAAGCCCAAGTTTTGGTCAGAAATGTTGTAAAACTCCGCATATTGTGGGCGCAGAGCACGAAGTGTACAATTGAGTCATAGGGTTGTCCACCCTAAGCATTGTATTGTAAAATAGTGTAAAGTCAGCCTACCCATGGTCCGTAGACCATAGGATTGTATAAATAGAGTGAGGCTCTAAGATGTAAAGATAGTGAAGAAGGGAGGAATAAATGAATAGCGAAGGAATGGTTCGAGCTTAAAGTAGGTTTCTAAGTGTCTTGGGTTATAGTAGTAGGAAGAGGCTCTGCAGCTGAGTGCACAGACCCCTACAACTAAGTGCACAAGGAAATGACAAGTTTGTAAACAATATTGAAGATTAATAAAAGAGAAGTTGATTCATATTCCTGTGTATTTGTTGTGCATTATCTTCTTTATGGTTGTATTCGTTTATGTATTACATGCACTGTTATAATTGATGAATATGTTGTAATCACCATAAATCTTACACAAAAGTAATCAGTTAATTAACAAGGATCTTCAGTAGTATATGGGTCGTGCCCCAAGTATGGCTGCGCAGAAGCCACACCGCAGGTTGTGAAGGGATCACAAGTGCGCGTAGCAACAAGTCAGACCGTGGACCTCCAAAAGCCCATCAGACATCCCAAGGGTGTGGAAACCTGGTTATAGCACCCTCGCATACTACTTCGGGTGAGACCCCAATCCGCGCTCTGCGGACTGTTGCCGAAAGGGCCAGTAGTACTGAGATTTTCTTGGCTAAATCACCTCTGAACCTGGGTCAAGCCCCACTAAGCCAACAATGCCCAAGTACACTCATGACATAATTGTTGATGGTGGAGCATACCTGGTTTCGATAATCATGGAAAAAATAT
Organism: Pinus taeda; assembly: GCA_000404065.3. NCBI lineage: Eukaryota > Viridiplantae > Streptophyta > Pinopsida > Pinales > Pinaceae > Pinus > Pinus taeda. The sequence continues at coordinate 132,022 of APFE031728755.1, read as the reverse complement.
AATAATAAAAAAATGAACTAAACAAAAACACCAAAAGCCTTGATGTAAGGACTAATGTTGTGGATAAAAGAAATGAAGATTCAAACACAAAGGTACATTCATTGGGTAAGAAAGACTTGGAAAAATAATTATACTTAATGAATAAGAAAACCACATCAGCTTGGAGGACACCAAAAGTGTCGAATGTAAAATGGGAAGATGTCTGTAAACTTGAAGATGAGAAGAAGTCAATTCTTGACACTGCCCAACTACCACTTTGGCATCAAGATTTGGTATAATAGGACATGGTAAATGTTCTGGTTGAAACTGATACTCTGGATGGTAGATTTGAATGGAAATTTATAGCGATTGAAGGCAAAGACCTTGCACTAGACCAGACTTACAAGCATGTTGTTGGTTTCAATCCTATCTCAATTGAGAGAGATGAGGATAAACAATAAATGACTCAGCTAAGACAATAGTTTTGAATGCTTTGAGGAGATTCATGCAACATTTCTAGAAGAGTACAAGTAAAATGGGCGAGTTCACCAATAAAAATTGTTCTTCTCAAAAATTCTATGGAGGCGATGATACCCCTCATACTTTTAAAAGTATTCACCCAACCCTCTATGAAGTTGCATTAAAGGATATCAAATACTATTTATTTACAGGTAGTGATATAGCTTTGAAATATATTGAAGAAGGGAGACAACACAGTGGGTAGCAGTAGAAGTTGTCATTTCTTAAGGACAAGTGATGTCGGGAAGGGGGGCCTGTAATGTTCCAAAAAAAATCATTTCTCAAGGGACAAAGTAGCCTATCAATCCCCATAGGCTACAGTCCTTCATAAAGAGAAAAAAATCCCAAATTTCCCACTGTAGGGTGAGTTTGGGGTAGCTGGGTGAGGAAACCCAAAGTTAGGGCTTGGGGTAAAGTTTACTCAATCAATTAGGAAGAAGAGTACCCTTTCATAAATATATAACTATGGGAGGATTGAATTCATTTTTAGAGCATCAATTGTGGATCAATTTATTTCTATTTTTCTTGATCCTGAAGCTTTGAGGGTTTTAAGAACCCTTTTTCTCTTGTAAATTTTGGTGGTGAAAGATTCCACCCTAGCTAACACCATTCTGTCATTTATCACTATTATGGCATTAGGAATTTGATTTGGAAAGAGAGTAAAATCTTGCCAGTTCTTGGTATCTATTTGAGAACCAATCTGATAGGGAAGAGAGTATATGTTTTATTTCTCATTTTGGCACAGATCATACATCTGAAAGGCTGTGAAAATTCTTGTTGGGATTTTGTTCTGTAAGGGGGAGTGAAGCTCCCTATAGGGTTGATCCCTTGTTTTGGGTATGAGAATATCATCTGGAAGGAAATTGAAGTGATTTCTCTTCTTTTTTCCTTGTTCTAGATACATGAATCATTCAATGAAGGCAACGGAAATTTAAAGAATCTGTGATAGCTCACTTTATGTTGGATCAGGGTCTTGGTAGGTGATTATTTTAAAAGTGGACGAAGTTTTGCACACAAAGACACCTTCACAAGGTGTTTTGTAGCTAAGTAAGACATTTTTCGTGAAACTTAAACTACTATATATCCACACATGAGCAATTCTATAGCAAGGGATTGACATGTTGATCATCTTGAGGATTTTGGAAGTATCTGCCTTAAGGCGTCAATGAAAGTTGAGGTAGAATAAAGTAGGAAAAAAGCCTTAATTCATTTCTATGGGACTAAAATAGGATTCAAAGTTGGTCCAAGGAACAAAGGTCCTTTCTATGGATTAAATGAGCCATTAAAAACTTTCATGATGGATTGAACAGGTTTTGAGAGCTTGAGTCTAATAGATAGAAAAGATTCGAGGCTTGCAGCCTCTCAGATATAACATAGTAAGTAGTCATAGGTCTCAGTTGGTCTGAATAGAACTTTAAATGGGCATCCTTTCACTATGATATATGGTTAAGGTTTTTGGTCCTATTGACCAAGAGTTTGAATTATTTCATATGGGACTTTTTTAGACTTAACTACGTGCTGAATGAAATTGAGCTAATTGGGTATAATATATTATTGAATAATAAACTGTCTTTACAAGATATTATATTGTTGTTTATAGAAGGATTGATCAATGAAAAATTTGATTGTTCATCGATTTGTATTGAAATAAGTCACTGTGTTAGAAAAAAGGAAAATTTGTTACAAGGAAATTCTAGGGTAGAATTACCCTAGATCTCTACACATAAGAATGTAAGAATTAGATTTGTCTACTACTAACAAAGAAAAAATAGAGGCATGTTGCATGAAACAACAACAACACAAATTTCTGAACAATTAAATAATTAAAAATTTAAACTGTCAAAAATAGAAAATGGTAACTCACTTGTTTAATGCCTTCCAATTATGCATCATCCTCAAGAAAGAAGAAAAGATACTTGACAGATATATCCACCTAATGAAAAAAGTACAAGCACCTTATGGTTATTTATACATATAGACATGATAGCTTAACCACAGTTCTTATAACAACGAATAAAGTAATAGATGAAAAACAATATATAAAAATGTACCTCTTCAAATGCAGACCCATTTAATATTATTAAAACATGTTTATGTAAAGATACTCATGAAAAAAAAGTGCACCTCTTAAAGAGTGGCAAGTGGATTATTGACCTTCTACCAAAAAAATGATTTTTTATGAGACTTGAAATTTGAAATATTAAAGATCTTTAGAAGCATTGACATCTGCGACTAGATGGCATAACCTTGTTGAAATTTAGATTCAACATTTTGAGGGTTCCTTGAAAATATTTGATAGAAGACATTTAAGAAATAGACAAAGCATACAACAAGGATTGCAATTAGTAGACCTACTTAAGCCTGGAAATCTATTGTTCAATGATTATTCTTGGAATATTTCAGGTGGGAAAAGTGGTTAGTACCTATCTATTTTCCCTATTTGGACTAGATGATTAATGGGAAAAGTATTGCAGAGCTTCCTAGAGGTCAAGCGAAGAGACTCTATAAAAAGAGAATCTTTCTATGGCGAGATCTATCAAATGATGATCACAGTTCCTTGATTTATTACCAATTTTCTTATCATTTCAAGTCATTATTTTCATCTAATAGAACATCTATCTATGATTGCAATATCTTATAAAAGATGAGGATCTTCTTAAAATGAATGATGATATGTAGGGCTCCATTTGGAGGGATTGAAGGTGGGTTTATGATGTTCTCATTTTCAACTATAATAGCATAATGCCCTTTTATGCATAAAAATATTCCATTAGCCCCAATATTGAATGCAATATGGATTTCATTGAATGCTGAGTTATATGGATCCACCAAATGAGAACGATTTGACCCTACAATATTTCTTATAATCTTATAATCTTTTCTTTATCAAGGCCATCCAACAATGTCCATGCTTTCTAAAAGTAGGTTTACCTATGAAAAGTGCCCCTATTTTTTCAAGGGTGAGACACTAAGTCACATATTATGGCCTAATTACCTCAAAGAGAATGGCCCATATTCAAAGAAAATGGTGGAGCATGTGAAGAAATGGTATTGGGCATTGAATATCTAGAGGATAGTTTGATTTATGCCATGAAGCACTATTGACATGAATAATATTTTAGGTTTCTTCAGAGGTTTTCTAAGCTTTATCAAGTTTGAAATTTTTTTGGGTAGATCTCAAGACCTTCCAAGACCATTCCGTTATAATAACAGAATCCCATGCAACTGGGTTGAGTATAATTGGAGTTGCCAAAAGTTCGAAAAAAAAATTGTTATTGTTGGAAAGATGAAATTGATCAATATGATAATATTTGTGAGGACATTTCTACAAACACAAGAGACTTCGAGCTTGCAGAAGACTTAACATGTGATGAGGATTTTGATGATGAAAATGAAATTTTCTAAAAAGGTAGTTGTTTCAACGATGAGTTTGGAGTTTCATTCTCCTTCGATCTCACAAAAGAAAGGGTAATCAGTGATTTTTTTCTTGCATAACAGTGGGCACAAAATGCACAATGACATAGATATGACCTTGTTCCACATGTGCCATATTCAAATTTCAATGAATTGAAAATCTCAATCATTAACATAGGCCATTTCATAATGGGCGAACGTATTCAATTATGCCCTTCTACATAACCATTAACTACAATATGAAAACAACAACTCTACATGGACATTAGGAGAACTCATATGAGAGACTCGTCCCAACAAATCAACTTAGCAAAGACTTCAACAATAACTCAGCCCATTAAAAGGCAAGGAAATATACACTTAAGAAAAGCAAGTAACCTAAATAAAGAAAAAATTAGGTAACTTATTAACCGAAACGCACTCTGATTCTAGGAAAGAGTTTTAACGGAGTTTGACTTGTATCGTCACCTAGGAGAGCAACTTCAATAGTTATAGCGTCACATTTTCATGTATGACATGCCATTAGATGCCTAGGGTTACATTAAAATATAAAAAATAGAAAGCCAATGAAACTAACTATACCAAACCCTAAGCCTAAAGGATGAGCAAGCATAAGGAACCACTCTAGAATCTAAACCCCAGCTAACAACACAATCAATTGAAGGCATCCAAATCAAGCCAAAGCTAGTAACAAGAAAACAAACAAGAGAACCACATTAGGCATAAAACAATGTAAACTTTGAAATGGGAACTATAAACTCAAAACAGGAACTCTAGCCAAAAAACCTTGGAAAAACATCAAAAACAGTGTTAAAAACGAAAAGTATTGATACTGGAATAACACCTCTTTTTCTTGGGTCATTTTTCAACATGTTTTAAAAATGGCAGTGAAAACTAAATTTTTGCGCAAAAATTGTCCAAAAAACACCCTGAAAACGAAAAGTGCTAACGTTGGGAAAACACTTTTTTTTTTCAAAAGTAAAATTTCAACATTTTGAGATAATGGCATAAAATATTCTATTATGACCCTGAAAAACATTAAAATTTAAAAGA
>APFE031728755.1:93809-125198 GCA_000404065.3 Pinus taeda | reverse complement strand
TATCAAAAATGCAAAATATCAACCTTCTTCTTTTAATATGCAAAACAATAAAAACCTTGCTACAAAAAAAATAAAAATAAAAATAAAAACAAGAAAATATGAAGAAGAAGACGACTTGCAAAGTTATTAAATTTACAAAATAATTATTTACATTTCGTACATTATAAAATTAAAAGTAAAATAAAGGGCCTTTTAAAAAAAGGGCATGGTGTAGAACACCAGTGAAAATCCATGGAATCTGTGTGTAAGGCGACCACAATTGATCCATTCAGAAGAGAGGTTTGGTCAATGATGAGATCCAAATAAAAACAAAAACCCCATCACCATTTTGGCACACTTATGTCTGTATCTAAAGTCACCATCGGAGTATATTTCCGTAATTATCTTAAGGTTTTGAATCCACCGGCATTGAAATTAATATAAATTTAGACTTCATTACCATTACCATGTATCTTTTAACTCCGTCAAACTTAGTAAATAAGACTCCATTCTCACAATCATTTAACTCTAACATAGTTACCAATCAAATGGAACTATTACCTCAAACTGGGTATTCGAGCCCAAAAACCCCAAAAAACCATGAAAAAACAACCCAAAAATAAAAAATGTTGATTCTGTATCACCATTTTTTTTAGAGTAAATTTTCAATATTTTTTAAAAATAAAAGTAAAAATCAATAAAAGCCATTTTGTTTGGTGCAAAAAACACCTTGAAATCAAAAAGTGTTGATGCTAGAATAATGTATTTTTTTTTTCAGGGTATATTTTCAACATTTTTTAATAATGACATTAAAAATCAAATATCATGATCTGAAAAACTTTAAATTTCCAATGATTTTCAAACATGACGTGAAAGATAAAATTTCACGTCTTTGAAAAGCCTTAAAATTCCAACAATTTTTAAGTATGACATTAAATTTAAAATATCGTTTCTTTGAAAAACCTTAAAATTCCAACAATTTTCAGGCATGATGCTAAGAAAAAATACTTATAATTGTTTTCAACGATAGCATCAAAGATAAAATATCATGATTTAGAAAAACATTAAAATCTTGACAAATTTTCATCCATGGAATTAAAGCCAAAGATTATGACTACAAAACAATCTTAAGTTTTCAGAATATTTCAAGCATGACATTATTGAAAAATTTTATGACTAAAAAAACTTTAAACATGAATACTTGAATGAACGAGTTAATATACCAAGAGTATTTTTTTCTAAACGCTATATGTATAGCAATTTTAAAATCTTAGCCTAAGACAACACGATACATTGCAAAAAAAAATTAAAAAATCAACTGTCAAATTGATACGCAATGTAGATGAGCTCAACTCATTGTAATGAAAACTTAAAGGCCAACTATGAAATTAACACACAAGACAAAAACTCAAATATTGAAAAAAAAATTAAAAAATAATAACAAGTAATAAAACATAAAAAAAAACATAACCAAAAATGTTGAAATGCAACAAAAATATATGGAAATGCAAAAATTCAAATATTGAAAAAAAATTAAAAAAAAAATAATAATAAGTATCAAAATCTAATTAAAAAAAAAATTTCCCACCACCCCGAGGCACAACCAACCAGGGGTGGCAAGGGGATGATTCATGACAAAAACTAAATAAATATCATAAAATATATATATAATTAATAATAATAATAATTTTTAAAAAAAAAATCAGAATTAACTTGTAAAGGAAATTTTAAAAATATAAAAAAATAATATAATATATATATATATATAATATATATATAAAGAAATAATAAATATAAAAATGAAAATGAAAAACCATTTTTTTAAGTAAAAATAAAGAATAAAAACAATCATTTAAAAAAAGGTTAAATAATTAACCAAAAAAAATTATAGTGTGTGTGTGTGTGTGTGTGTGTGTGTGTGTGTGTGTTGAAAAAAATTATAAAAAATAAAAATTAAAAAAAAAAAATAGATATATAATATAAATATAAAATTATAAAATTAAACAAAATAAAAATTAAAAAATATTTAAAATAAAAAAATAAATTTCAAAGCAATTAAAATAAAAAAATGAATGACTTATATTTGGAGGAAGACAATCAAAATAGGGACAACATATTAGAGGATAATGTAGGTGAATTGCAGGTAACAAAATCAGAACATAATGAAGATGAAGAGGGCCTTTGGAACATGGATTTTGATGGAGCAGTTAGCAAAGAGGGGGCTAGAGCTGGTGTTTGGATAATGAGACCAAAGGTGAAAAAGTCAAGGTTATGTTCTTACAAGTTAGCCTTTGAATGCACAAACAATGTCGCTGAGTATGAAGCGTTGATTTTGGGATTGCATAATTTGAAACATATGGGAGCAAAGAGGATTGCACTTTATGGATATTTAGAGTTGGTTATCAATCAAATTAAAGGTATGTATCAAACTGAACACCCTACGATGATGACCTATAAGAATTGTATCCTATAAATGCTGCAATTATTTTTAGAATATGATTTATCTGTGATTCCTGGAGAGAAGAATATGATAGCTCATGTTTTAGCCACCTCAGCTAATGTGTTTAAGATTCCCATCTATCCCAATAAAAAATATTAAATAGAAGTTAAACATAGGCCAACAGTCCCAGATAATATGAAATATTGGCAAGTTTTCAAAGATGACAAGCAACTTGAATTTTTTTTGCAAATGACTGAGGAATTTTCCAATGCGCGCATAGATGAAGAAAATTGTTTTAGCGAGGATGAACAACAAGTATTGGGTTCATATTTATATTATTTTGAGAATCAAATGATAGATATGGATGTTATACAATTGAAGAACAATACAATTCTAAGAGGGTTAGTGCCTCTTGAGAATCTATTTGACCAAAATAATGTAGCAAAGAATACCAAGGTAGTTCCCATTGACACTAAAGTAGAAGACTGCAATATAGGGATAGAAAAATGACCTAAGATTTCCAAGATCTGAATATCCTTAACTCCTAAAGAGATAAAGAAATACCTTGATCTCATAAAAGAATACTCAGATGTTTTTGCGTGGGGATATGAGGACCTCAAAGTGTATTATAAGAGCATCATTCAAGACACAATCCTAATCAAGAATGCTCAAAATCCTTTCAAACAAAAGTTAAGAGGAACAAACCCCTTGGTGTTACCTCTTATTGAAAAGGAAGTCAGAAAATTGTTTGATGCAGAATTATTGTCCCCCTAAGGTTTTCAAAATGGCTTTCTAATTTGTTCCCTGTGAGGAAGAAAACAGGAGAGATAAGGCTTTGTATAGATTTCAGAAACCTCAACAACGTGTCTTTAAAATACAATTACCCCTTAAATAATATGGACCATATGATGCAAAAGGTGGTTGGCTCAAGATGGATGTCCATGCTTGATGTTTTCTCATGATACAATCAGATCTTTGTGCATCCTGATGACCAGGAAACAATAATTTTCATCACTTCCTAGGGTACCTTCATGTATTCCAAAATTCCCTTTGAACTAATGAATGCAGGGGTTAACTTTCAAAGGGCCATGGATATTGCAATTTATAACGAGAATGACAAATTCATTGTGGTTTATCTTGATGATATCAATGTGATTTCAAAATCTGGTTTTGATCATTTGCAACATTTAAGATGGGTTTTTGAGAAGTGCAGGAGGTATGGCATATCCCTAAATCCAAAGAAGTCACATTTTGCAAAGGAGGAGGGAAAATTGTTGGGACATATCATCTCAAAGGGTGGCATCAAAATTGATCCAAACAGGGTTGATGCAATCCATAAAATTGGCATACCAAGAAATAAGAAGGAGGTGTAGTCATTTTGGGGGAGAGTCAATTTTTTGAGAAGATTCATTCCTAACTTAGCATAAATTATTAGATTTTTTACTAACATGGTCAGGAAGGAAAGTGAAACCACATGGAATATTGAAACAAATAAATCATTTGATGAGGTAAAGTAGGACTTAGCTACTGCTCCTATTTTGGCTAGTCCTGATTATACTAAAGATTTCATTATTTTCTCTTTCTCATCTGAACACACCATTGCAGTAGTCCTTATGTAGAAAAACTAGTGAGGCAATGAGTATCCCATAGCCTTCTTTAGCAGAAGTTTGAGAGATTCTTCCCATAAATATAATATTATGGAGTAGGCATATGCATTGGTTAAAGCTTTAAAGGATTTTAGAGTTTATGTACTCCATTCACATGTGATTCCCTACATTTTGAATGTTGTTGTGAAGGACATTCTCACTCAACCTGATCCTAAAGGTAGAAGAGGCAGATGGATAGTAGCCATTCTCGAGTATGATGCAAATATTAAGCCCAATGAGTTGATAAAGGGTCAAGGATTGGCTAAGTTGATGGCAGATCAAATCTGAGTGTGTTGGACATAAACTTCATAGCTTCTTTGTGTAATGACAGTAATTTGGAGCCTTCTTAATAGGTATCTGAAAGGTTTATTTCCTCTCCATGGTATGCTGATAGAATTTATGTTTTACAACATTTACAAGCTCCTCTAGGGATGACAAAAACAAAGGAAAGATTTCTGAAATTGAAGGTCATTAAATTCTACATTTTGAATCAATTTCTATATTGGAAAGATCCAGGACGTGTGTAGTTAAATTGTTTGTTGGAGGATGAGGCACAAAAGGTTATGGAAGAGTTCCATAAAGGATATTGTGGAGGCCACCATTTCTAGAAAGCCACAACAAAAAAGATTCTGAGAGTTGGTTTTTTAATGGCCCACATTATTTGTTGATGTTCATAAAAGGGTATTGTTGATGGTGTTTGACCTACCAACATTAAGGGGATCTCCCCAATATGAAGTCCCAACTAGACCTAAAATCGTTTTGATTAGGAGTCCCAACAGTGGGTGGTAGTGTAATGCCTTGACTGTGGTAGTGCGCAGAGGTAAGTATGATAACTTTGGGTGAGAGAAAGTGTGTGACCCTGCAGAGAGTCAAGTTACATGCATGAAGGTACTAACACATGTAGGGGAAAAGGAAGTGTGCCCATTAGAAGCCTATAATAGTACACATCTTGAAAGGAACACATGAGTGGAATGATATCACAGGCTAAAATGCATAATGGTCCACAAATTAAAGTGACGAGTGAATCCAACAACACACATTAAACATGATTCATACAATTTCATACAAAGTAGTTCATAAGAGAATGTGTAATTTAAACAACATACATTACTAAAGAAACTAGAATAGTCCAACTACATAAACAACATATTCATGAAAGTGTGTTGGCTCTAATATTATTATTATAAGTGAAGGTTCCATACATACATACACCATTGATGACCACTAGCCCTAATAGTGGAACATTACAGCCAAGAACACGTTCTCCTGCAAAGAAGTATACTCGCTCTATGCTATGGAGAAGCCAAGGATCTTCACAATAATCCAAAGCCTTTTCTAAGCCTAAGCCTAGCCAAAATCTTGGCTCCCCAAAATATTGTTCTATGAGTTATGAGGTTCTATTTATAACAGAGGGTGAGATGACCCTTGAAACTCTCCTTTGTGACTCTTTGACTACCCTCATGACTCTTCAACTTCTTTACAAGAAACTCATTACATAACATGATGACCTTTCACATTCCATTGATGACACTTGGAATTTCACTTACAACATATTTACAAATAATATTACATTTTCCACATTTACCCATGTAAGGAAAAATAGGCTAGAGACAACCTAACAAGACAAAACACTAGCTCGGCAACCTCCACTTGGTGCTTCTTGGTCACATATTGATGCCAAGATTAGTATTGTGTGATAGTGTCCCAAAATTGTTTGATGGTGTCTTTCTGAAAGCAGACCCTTGCCTCCATGGCATCCGGGTATATGGTCTTGGAACCTATATCCAACTCGTTCTAAAGCATGTGTAGCATGGTGTTGACCATTACAGGATGACTGATGTACTTATTCATGTTATGTGCGCTCAGCTCCAAGTCTTCCTTGGTGTCCTCTCATCTTAGCTACTCCATGTACTCATTGATATCTAGCTAGACTTGGTTCTTGGGTTTAGCATCGGTGAGGGATCTGATTGATGGGATCCTATGCACTCTCACCATTACATCCAAATTGTTGTCCAATAGTGCATATAAGGGTCGTATACTATTGATGAATGGGGTGAGTTACTCGTAGTTATAGATCAACATTTAGACCTGTTCTTTCTCCAGATATGCATGTGGCTTCATCTTGTTAGCTAAGTCAAGAGCGGCCCCCGTGTACTGCATTTTCCACTGTTACATATGGGTGATGGCATCATATATGTTCTTGAGAGATTGAACAAACTCTTTTCTTCATTGTTGTAGGGCATGTACATGAAAAATTTCTTTATGCACGATGACAAATCCATCATAGAGCTTCCGCATAGTACTCTCAAGTATTGATACTTCAACAAGTGTCATTTTCCTCATCTCCCCCATTGTGGAAACTACATTTTTTTATGATAATCAATGTTGTTCTATCTCTTTCCTAGAAGCCTGTAAGTTCTTTTCCACTTGTTCATTCTTGACAGTCAGGTACTTAAAATTTGAGCTTGTTTCTCCTGCATAGGCCAAGCTAGCTTTGACAAAGGGGATTGGATGCTACCTAGTGTTTGACACTATGACCCTTTCCTTGATAAATGCAAGTGATGCATGATCATCCAGAAAGTGCTTCCTGCGCACCTGTATAATCCTCTTCCACAACTCATCAAATGATAGACTGCACACATCCATGACTGGTGATCTTGGCATATGGCTATTTTCTTCATTATGTGGCTCCTATTCCAACTCCATGTCTATCACTTCACTTAGTTGCGTAATCTATTGAGCAAGCTCTCGATGTTGTATTTGTTCACCCTCTTCCTCAACTGTTGGTTATTCCAACTCATAAACCTGTATGGGTGATGTTTTCTCTGTCAACCTGCCTTTCCTATGTTCTTCTTCCTATTTCTGCTTCTCTTCTCTTTCTCTCCTCGTCAACTCTTGTTCTTCCTTCAACTTCTTCTCCATATCCTACAACTTGAGTTTTGCTTCCTACAACCTCTGCTTTTCTCTCTTCCTTCGCTCTTCTCTCTTTATCAGTTTCTCCCTCTTTGCTTCCACTACCAAAGCTTATTTCTCCCTGACAGGCTATGCCTTCATCTTGTAGCTTTTCTTTGCCTCTGGGTTCTCAACAATATTCCTCTTCCCCTTGTCCTGCACTGGATTTCTGCCTATTGATGTTGTTGTTGTTTCTTCCTATATTGTTGCTATCTGTAAAGAATCTTTCCAAGTTTTTGTTATACTGACCATCTCATGGATTTTGGAGGCATTATAGCAGTACCTCCAAGGGTCCTCCTCTAGCCAGTGAAATGTTCGGTGGATCCATATTAAGTACACCCTCACACAATGGTCCTTACAAATATCATGGGGATCATACAGATTAAAGTCTTCAGTGTCAAAATCGAATCTCATTATCTCCTTAGCATCGACATATTCATCCTTCAAGCTCTTAATATCGTATAATCTTATCCGCAAAGGAAGAGAGGTCCATTTCGCTTTCTTCTTCCTATGCATTCTTGTTGACAACCCTATGGAGAGGTGATATGAAACCTCTTGCACGATCAGCTTGTCAGTGGCATACCTTGGTAGAATATGCAGAAGCTTCTCTCCTAAAAACACTCTAATGAAGGTTCCACCTGGTGAGGCATACCAATCTGCAATGTTTACTATTACCTCCATCACATCTCGAGGCATGCAAGGTGGATCCTACTCAAAGATAATCTTGTACAACGTGATGATAAAATGGTCAGTTAGCCTTTCCATCACTCCTCGATAGTTGTAGTTGGAAAGAAACTTGTAATAGATACTGAAAATAGTATCTTTTGTTATCCATGTCCAGCTCATGCCAAGGAACTATTGTTGGGCATACATTGCATCCAGTAAGTATGTGGACATGTAAAACCTTTCTTGCTCATTATTGGGTGGATTCCAAGCATTAGTCACATGGATATTCAATTAATGAGCCAACAAATATCACCAGTTGAATGTCTTTCCATCACTCACCAACTGGTCCGGTACGACCACCCACCCTTCAAGAAAGGTTTATGTATTCCCTTGACCATATATTCTGTAGGAAAAGATGATCAAGAGTTGATAAGCCTCCCTCAGGGACTTTGTCTTGTAAACATGATTCGATTTTTTCCTAAACTTTTATGTCTCCTTCACCCAGTGCTTGAGAATATATCTAGTGTTCACAAAGCTATGGGTGGCATAGAAAAAACAGTCCATGCACTTCGCCGGCTATGGTAAATGATACATCTGCTGAAATTTCTTTGCCCTGAAGGTGGCAATCTCTATCCTGCTGGCACTTCTCAATTTCATTATGTTGGAAATAATATTGATAGGGGGGTGAATCAATATTATCAGATCAATAATTTAATTTTCAAAACTTATTTGTTTACGCTACTTCAGCTCAGTGAACTAGCGTGTATACACAACTACACTTAATGAAACCATTATATATGCAAAGATCTTTTGATTTACCCAAATTATCATGTAGTGAATTTTAATCAATATATCAAGAATTCATTAGACAGTGCAGTAAAGGCAAAATAAAGAATCACACATAAGAAACACACATAAACACCAAGATAAAGGTGGAAACCCAATGTGGGTGAAAATCACCTGCTGCAATCGTCTCTGTCTTCTTTTAATAACAAGAAAATTATGTTTACAATTTTTGTACTGGTGTAACCTTATACCAATACGCAAGATTCAACCTACATAAGGCTACAACCTTCTCTCATTCTCCAGCTTCTACTGGAAGGGAGATACAACCCCCTAGCTCTTGTACTAGTTGATATATTTACTAGTATGTAGGTACTAGCCTACAGAAGGCTAAAACCTTCTCCTTTCTTCTAGGGACCATGTTTCATAAATTTTCAGACTGGATCCATCAACATCATCATTCAATCATCAAATATATATGCATCAACAAATCTCCTATTGAACCAACCCAACCAAATCAATCAATCACTTTGACAACCCATCAATCTGATCTTTCATAATGCTGTCACCAGAATACAGTAACCAGAACCCAAGCCAAAACCCAGAACACTGCAACAACAAACAACAACAACTAAAACATAGATTATAAGGTATATGCTACTTTCATGTGCCGAACCTGTGTGTATACACTCTTTCCTCAAATCCAACCAGCATATACATCTGCAAATATTAATTCATAATTTTGTAGCCATACCAGACTTCAGATCATATCATTTACAGAATAATATATGTGTCAGTATTCAGATCTAGAATATTCATGAGCAAAAACACATAATGATAGTTCATTTTACTGCTTAAGATCCTGATCCATCATTATATCTTATCCTCCATCAACTACTAAGGTTCCTCCTTGGTTCAGATCCAACAATGCACCATAACCCAATAACCTACATACTAGATCTCACACTTCATCAAATATTCAATGCTTGAGTGCCTTGGCCTAATGATCTTCTCCTCCTTTTATAGTTTTAGGCCTTTCTCAATACCATGGACCAAAACCACTTAGGATCAATACCTTGGATAAAATACCCAGGGTCAATACCTCGGACCCGATACCTTGGACCAATACCATGGATCAAAATACCATGGACCAAATACTTTCGACCAAAAATTTAGTTTTCCAAGGTATACACACTTTTCCTTTTGTGAAAGTGCATGTGTATGTATACATGACTTGTATACAACGAACCCACGTGTATACGTGGCTTGGCGAATGGTGAACCTGTGTATACCTCTCTTTCATTTTGTGAAGTTTAATATGTAACTCTATGTTGTTAACCCGATGTATTGTGATCTGTCATATGAGAGAGTTACCATCAAGGAAAACACCTATGTCATAATGCCGACAATCTCCCCCTTTGGACTTTATGGTAACAACCACACCAAGTCACTCTCCCTCCTTGACATCAAGGGAAAAGGGTCATGCTCCCCCTGAGTGCATGCTGAATTCTATGATATGATGAAGTGTGCTGATTGAGCTCCCATGATCGAGTCCATGCTCCCCCTGAGTATAAGCAAGGTCTACAAAAAGATGTTCTAAAAGAAGAACATGACTCTATACATGCATCACAAATGACCTTCCTATCACCAATGACTCATACATACATCCAACTCCCAACCAAGTGGAGATATACCAAATTTGACTCATCCACCCAACCAAGTGGGGATATATCAATTGTTTATACATGTCAAAAACAAGAAACATTACATCATCCATCCCATGCATAGCGGGGTTACAAATTAGGTCTTTTCCATGAACGTTACATTAAAAGATATACATGACATATATAATAGAGACCAAATATCTTAAACAAGACCATGATAGTCATCAACAACTATCATCAACAGCATCTGTCAATCAACATCCAGACTAGGAACCATGTTTTCCCCCTGAACCTGTTCCACCTGAAACAAAGTTTGCACCTAGATCTTCTAAGATAATACCAATAATGCATTATTAGAAGCATATGCTTCCCCTAAACCTGTGTCAGATGTTCACTGTCAGATCTGATCATTTCATATATCAGAAGAGTTATCAAGGCATCATCATCAATCAGATATATATCAAGTTATCAACAACTTATGAGAGCCAAAATATTTCCACATGTCATCAACAAACTGTAATAATCATCAAGCGGAGCAGATAATTCACTGAACCATATCAAACCCCTTTCTCCTTAGTCTGGCCCACTTCTTTTCCTCAAACCAACATATACGCGATTATACCCAGAGAAACCAGCATATATACATGACTATGCTTCATGAAACTCACGTATAACCACCTTTCTTTGAAGAAGATAGGATTTAATAGCAGGATGATGTAGCAACTACTCCTACCTTTTGTCTAAGATATTCAAATGTCTCTTTGGGAAGTGGTTTAGTGAATATATCAACAAATTGTTCTTTGGAGGGAACATACTCCAATTTGACCTTTTGTTCAAGCACTTGTTCACGTAGAAAATGATATTTGATGGGTATGTGCTTGGTCTTGGAGTGCATGACTGGATTCTTTGAAATATTGATGGCACTTGTATTATCACATAGAATGGAGATGGGTGGAGTACATGTGATCTGAATGTCTTGCAAGGTTTGCATCATCCAAAGTAATTGTGTGCAGCAAGATGCAGCAGCCACGTATTCTGCTTCAGCTGTAGATAATGCAATTGAACTTTGTTTCTTTTTGAACCAAGACACTAACCTAGAACCCATATAGAATGCACCACCACTAGTGCTTTTTCTGTCATCAACACCTGCCCAATCTCCATCTGTATATGCATGAAGTGTAAGATCTGTATCTCTAGGATACCATAGACCAAAGTTCTATGTTCCTTGAAGATATTTGAAAATCCTTTTGACTTCCTGAAGGTTTGTTTCCTTAGAATTTGCTTGGAATCTTCCAACTATTCCCACTACATGCATGATGTCCAGTCGGGTACCTGTTAGATAAAGCAGACTGCCAATCATGGATCTGTAAGTTAGTTGATGTACTGTTGCTGATTCATCATTTGAGCTAAGATTGCATCCTGTTACCATTGGGGTACATATTGATTTAGAATCTTCCATGCCATAATTTTTCAGGATCTATTTGAGATATTTGGTTTTTGAGAGAAAAATACCATCTTTATTTTATTGAACTTGTAGACCAAGAAATTAGGTAAGCTCACCAAGCAAGGACATTTAAAATTCTTGCTACATTACTGAGGAAAAATTTTGACTCACGGATTCTTCATTGCTACCAAAAATGATATCATCAGCATACACAACAATTATTAGCAATTTATCAATGTCCATCTTTGTATATAGATTTCTATCTCCTGACCCCTTTGAAAAACCCTGTTGGTGGAGATATTTGTCAAGATGGTAATACCATGCCCTTGGAGCCTATTTTAGACCATCGAGAGATTTTATGAGTTTGCATACAATTTTTGCATCATTTCCAAGTATGAATCCTTCTGGTTGTTCAATATAGACTTCTTCTTCTAAGTCTCCATTAAGAAAGACAGATTTTACATCCATTTGGTATACTTTGAATTTCTAAAAACTAGAAAGGGCAAGAAAAATTCTTATGGCTTCAAGACTAGCAACAGGTGAAAAAGTTTCTTCAAAATCTATACCTTCTTGTTGAGCATATCCTTTACAAACAAGTCTACCCCATTTCTAATAACTTCTCCATTTTCATTCAGCTTGTTTTTGAATATCCATTTAGTTCCTATGACATTCTTATCATGAGGTCTAGGAACTAATTCCCAAGTATTATTCTTTTAAATTTTCTCAAGTTTTTCATTCATGGCCTTGACCCAACATTCATATTTGCATGCTTCATTTAAATTTTGAGGTTCGGTGGAAGATAGTAATGCTAGATAGCTTGAGGTTTCAGCAATGGTTCTTCTTGTCTCCACACGTGCCCCTTTTCCCCTAAAATTTGAGTTTCCAGATAATTTTTCTGAACATACCTGGACGAAGTCTTTTCTTCTATTGTTATCTCTTCTTTTGGTGCTTCATTGATTTATTCTTTAGAATCAGTGTGATTTGATGTGGGAAAATGTTCCTCATCTTCTTCATTGTCATAACCTTCAATTTTTACCTGTTTTGGATTTTTGCATGCTTCATCAACCACAACATCAATACTTTCAATAATTTTCCCAAGTCTTTTATTATAACATTTATATCTTTTACTTCGAGAAGAGTAGCCAAGAAGAATACCTTCATCTGCTCTAGGTTCAAACTTACCAAATTTTTCATCAGTCCTTTTGATGTAACATTTTCTTCCAAAAACTTTGAAGTATTTTGTAGTGGGAGTCTTACCATACCAAAGTTCATGTGGAGTTTGAGTGTTGTTTACCCAAACATTTGCTTGGCTGAGAATAGTGACGACGGAAAATGCAGCTTCACCCCAGAAGGTTGCAAGAGTTCCAGATTCATCTAGCATAGCACAAGCCATTTGTTGAACAATTCTGTTCATCCTTTCTACCACTCCATTTTGCTGAGGAGTCCTTATAGTGGAAAACTTCCTTTTTATTCCGTGTTGTTCACAAAAGTCAATGAATTCATCCAAGGTAAATTCCCCTCCTCGATCAGATCTGAGGAATTTGATTTTGCAATCTAATTCATTTTCAACCAAATCTTTGAAGCTTCGAAATTTTCAAATGCTTCATCTTTATGCTTTAGAAGACCTATCCAACACATTCTAGAAAAATCATCAATGAATAATATAAAATATTCTTCTACACGTGGTGAATTTTTCCTTGATGGTCCACATAAATTAGTATGAACAAGTTCAAGAGGCTTACTAGCTGACCCTTCCTTTTCGATAAAGTGAGATCTGTTTTTCTTACCAAATTGACATGATTTACATATAGTATTTTAAGGAATGTTGATATCTGGAAGATCACGAACAACCTAGAATCTGCATGCTTTTCTTATTTGAGAAAAGATTAGATGCCCCAATCTTCTGTGCCATAGCCAGTTTTCATCATTTTTGCATAGATAGCACTGTTGTTGTCCTCCCTTGAGTATGTATAGGTTGTTTGGAGTTCTTGTACCTTTGATCGTGATTTCTCCTGTATCAAGCTCACGAGCAACACACCCATTTGATCGAAACACTACTTCATTTCCTTGATCACACATTTGACTCACACTCAATAGGTTATTCTTTAAGCCATCAACATACATAACACTCCCCCTTTTCTTTCACGAAGACAAAGCCTTTACCTTTTATGACAGCAGGAGTGTCATTTCCGAATGAGACACTCTTTTCCTTTTCTAAGGCATTATATGAGTGTAGTTTTTCTTTGTCACCTGTCATGTATTTTGAGCATCCGCTGTCGATGTACCACTGGTTTTCTTGTCCTTGTACATACAAGGCTATACCACATCTTTCTATTCACAATCCTTTCTTTCTCCATATTTTTCGATTTAATGGAGTTTGCTCCTTTTGAGATATCTACCAAAATTTACTCCTGCATTCAGATTCTTCATGGCCGAAGTTGTTACAGATTGAGCATTATATTTCATTTTCAAGAAGAGAAAAGTTATTATAGGAACTTTTCTTGATCCCTGTCACATTCCTCTGTTTTTGTGCTTCTCTATTCATGATGGTTTTGTAAGCAACACATTGAGTAGCTTTGTGTCCAAAATTATGACATGAGAAACATTGACCATTAAAGAAGTTCCTGCGATTATCGAATCTACTGACCTGGTGATTGTAGTTTCTATTGATATTTGTCTTTGAAGCAAATTAAGTACAATTTACCTGTGGTTGATTGTGGCTTCTGTTCATCCTTGAAGTAAATTGAGCCTAATTTACCTGGTGATATGCTTTATGCCTTTGTTGATGATTGTCAAACTGTTCATTGCTCTTTGTTGCATCAAGATAGCTTTTAGTGGAGGTTGACAACTTTTGTGATTGAGATGCTTCTTCAGTATATCCAAGACCTGTCTTTATCAGAGGAGAATGCTGCACTTTGATAATTTCATTTAAGGTTTCTGATCTTTTAGCAAATCTAAGATTGAGAGCTTTTATTTTCTCAAGATCCTTTCTTAGACCCACAATTCCACATTCTAATTTTTCATTGTGTTTTTCTCTTTCAGCAAGTTGGTATGTCAAGGTATCTATAATCATATACTTTTCTTCTAAACATATTTTGAGTTTAGAGATTTCTTCATAAAGGTCATCTTCATCTAAAGCATCCAAAAATTCATCATCTTCATAAGCCATCAGAAGTCTATAGTCATTATTATTTTCATCTTCATCACTATTTGATAGACTATCGCTATCTTCATGTGTATAATAGCTCTTTTTACTTACACTTTGTTTTCTATTCCATTTTTCGGATTCCTTCCCTTTATCATATTTATCTTTATGAGGACATTTGGAAGCATAATGATCAAATCTACCACATTTAAAACATTTGAAAGGTAGTTTACCTCTAAATCTTCCGAAACCCCGTTGAAGCTTCTTGACAAATTTTACTTCCTCTTCTTCTTCTGAAATATGTCCTGATTCATTGAGTTCTTCTTTTCCTTTTTCTAAAGCTTTAAATGCAACTTCTGTCATATCTAATGGACCTCCTTTTCTCATCTTAAAGGCAATTAAGATTTCGTGAAGTTGTGTCATAGTAATAGTCTGTAGATCTTGTTTTTCTTCTATGGCAGATACTTTTGATTCAAATTTAGCAGATAAGGATCTTAAAACTTTTTCAACTAAGGTAACTTCCTTTATCTTGTCACCTAGATTCTTCATGCAATTAACAACCTCATCTATACGTAAGAAGTAACAAGCTATACTTTCATCATTGTGCATCTTGAGAGTTTCATATTGAATTTTGAGAGCTTGCAGTTTAGCACATTTTACCTGAGAGTCTTCTTCATAGCTTAGAATGATTTTGTCCCATATTTCTTTGGCTGATTTGAGCTACATTTTTGACAAAATATGATTTTGACAGAATTCCTAATAATGTATTGATAGCCTTGGCATTGGTTTCATATTGCTTTTTACCTACCGTATCTGTAGGAATTGCTGATGGAAATGTATATCCTCCTTCCACGATTTCCCAAACATCTGTTCCAAGAGATTGAAGATAGGTTGTGGTTCTTACCTTCCAATAAAAGAATTTTCTCCCATCAAAGATTGGCGGTCTAATGGATCCCCCGTTTCCTTGATTACTCATGATGATGGATCTACCTTCAAGCAATCAAGCTTCTTCTGAAGGACCGACTCTAATTCCAATTGTTGGAAATAATATTGAGAGGGGGGTGAATCAGCATTATCATATCAATAATTTAATTTTCTAACTAATTTGTATACGCTACTTCAACTTAGTGAACTAGCGTGTATATGCAACTACACTTAATGAAACCAATGTATATGTAGAGATATTCTGATTTACCCAAATTATCATGTAGTGAACATTAATCAGTATATTAGGAATTCATTAAACAGTGCAGTAAAAGTAGAATAAAGCATCACACATAAGAAACACACATAAACACCAAGATATAAGGTGGAAACCCAATGTGGGTGAAAACCACATGTTGCAATTGTCTCTGTCTTCTTTTAATAATAAGAATTTTTTTTTACAATTTTTGTACTGGTGCAACCTTATACCAGTACACAGGCTTCTACCTATAGAAGGCTACAACCTTCTCTCATTCTCCAGCTTCTACTGGAAGGGAGCTACAACCCCCTAGTTCTTGTACTAGTTGATATGTTTACTAGTATGTAGGTGTTAGCCTACAAAAGGCTACAACCTTATCCTTTCTTCTAGGGACCATGTTTCATAAATTTTTAGAATGGATCCATCAACAATATCATTCAATCATCAAATATATCTACATCAACCAATCTCCTATTGAACCAACCACAACCAAATCAGTCAATCACTTTGACAACCCATCAATCTGATCTTTCATAATGTTGTCACCAGAATACAGTAACCAGAACCCAAGCCAAAACCCATAACACTACAACAACAAACAGTATAAACTAAAACATATATTATAAGGTATATGCTACTTTCATGTGCCAAAATTACATTTATACGCGCTTTTCTCAAAGCCAACCAACATATACATCTGCAAATATTAATTCATAATTCTACAGCTATACCAGACTTCAGATCATATCATTTACAGAATAATATATGCGTCAGTATTTAGATCTAGAATATTCATGAGAAAAAACACATAATTATAGTTCATTTTACGCCTTAAGATCCCGATCCATCATTAGATCTTATCCTCCATCAACTGCTAAGGTTCCTCCTTGGTTCAGATCCAACAATGCACCATAACCCAATAACTTGCATACTAGATCTCACACTTCATTAGATATTCAATGCTTGAGTGCCTTGACCTAATGATCTTCTCCTCCTTTTATAGTTTTAGGCCTTTCTCAATACCATGGACCAAAACCACTTAGGACCAATGCCTTAGATCAAATACCTAGGGTCAATACCTCGGACCCGATACCTTGGACCAATACCATGGACCAAATACTTCAAACAAAAAAATTAGTTTTCCAAGGTATACACACTTTTCCTTTGGTGAAAGTGCATGTGTACGTATACGCGACTTGTATACAATGAACCTGCATGTATACGCAACTTGGCCAATGGTGAACCTATGTATACCTCTCTTTCTTCATTCTGTGAAGTCTAATCTGTAACTCTAAGCTATTAACCTATTGTATTGTGATCTGTCATCTGAGAGAGTTTCCATCAAGGACAACACCTATGTCATAATTCCAACACATTATTTATTCATCTATGTGTGAGACAATCCAATGTATAATTTCAGCACATGGGAAGGCAGGGTACCTACATGCAACCTTGTATAATCCTGACCATTGGATACTATGATAAACATATTAGTTCTCTAAGTCTTCCTTGAAGTTATCTACGAAAGTGTCTTTGATTTGTTTCCATGTTAGTGTTTAACCCTTCTCAATGAATAGTTGATTATCTGCATAAACAAGTAGATCAACTCACATTTGTTCAACTGCTTCCCCAGTATTTCTCTCGGAAGTTTCCTTTGTTGCAACTCTCTTAGATGCCATGTTAACTATAACTGCTAGAGAGATTCTCAACAACTATTGTACCTATGTAATAAAGAGGACATTGATAGAAACTAAATGTCATCTTAAAAACCAAAGAAACTTCAAGACAAGTCCAAGCAACAAACCGGGCTCATGATGTGAAATATTACGCAATTTTGGTTGACAGAGGTGTTGCACAAAAATTGTCACCTTGACATTCTGCAATTAGTGTGAGTCTATCATCACTCATACCTTCCTCCTTTGCAAGTCTTAAACCTCAATTCTTCATATCAAGCCTTGAAAATAAGAGAAAGACATTAAAAATCTCTAAAACTTTGGTTCCGTACTTTCTCTTAGCATTACCTGCGGTCCCACACCTATTCGTCATGTCCCCTGCGCACCTGACCACTTTGTCTTTGTGTTATGGGTGCGGACCCCTGTAAAAGTTAAAAAGGCGCAAGTACATTCTTAAAAACTCACTTTGAATCATTTCTGGAAGCTTCTAGAGGGAATCTTGAGGTGGCAAGTTCGCTCCTTAAAGGTTCATGCATCCCATACCTTTAGGAGCTAACCCCTTGATGTGAGGAGCTTATCCCTTTGAAGGAGGACTCTATCCCTTCAATGGTGGACCTGTAACCTCCTTCCTTTGCACTATAAAATGAAGCATTGGGCTAGTTATTGGAGAGGTTGAAAGCTGAATATTTTTGAGGTGAAATGCTGTTGGAACTTAGTCTTCCTAATTGAGCTTTTGAGAGGATAGATTACATACCTTTTTTATCTCATTTGGAAGAGAGTGAGGCTTTTCAAAATAGAGGAGATTCATGTTTGGACCCTGGGAAGAGCTTGTACAGCATCAAGGCACCAAAGGTTGTAAAGTTCTTCTTTTTCAAAGTTAATACAATCAAGTTTATTTTTTTCAGTAAGTTGTGTTTTATGGTTTATTTCATGGATTCCTTGATCACCATGATGAACATGATTTATTATATTAGCTCTGCAGGTGTTACTTTATGTGTGCTTGTTTGTGATTGCAGGTTCTTAAAAGCAAACTCTTTTGGACGGTTGGAGCATGGCTGCCACAAACTAGCGTTGGACTTAAGGTAGGGTCTAAAACACCTCTTTAGTTTTTATTAATGAATCACAATATGTTTAGAGAAAGGTAGATTTGCTTGTCATGCTTGTTGCTAGATATTTGTTGATACTAGGGAGATCAACCTTGTCTGCAAGATCGATTTATCTGGCCAACAAATTGGTGACTCTACTGGGGAATTGAATTTGGTTTTTTTATTTTCCTTTGTCTTTGACTTGAGAAACTTGTCTTTGTTTATGGTTTTTGCTTGATGTGTGTGGGATTGGGTAGTTTTTAGGTTCTGGATTGTTTTTTGTTTTTCGAAATTTTCAAGAGGGCCACACGTTTTGTTTATAATACGGTGCGAACATCTCTGCACTGTTCCTTTATTGCATAGAGCAGTACCGCATTTGGTTATACTGAAAGCCTACGTACCCTGTCAAAATTTTTGAAAAACCTAAAATATTTTCATCCAGTTAAGTTTAGGATTAGTTTATTACTTTTAGTCTCTACCCAGATCTGCATGTGTCCTGTCAAAAGTATCTTGTGAGTAAGTTCCATTGGTGTTTTTGATTTAAATGATTTTCTAGAAGTTTTTCATGCCTGGATTGGTTTTCACTCGGTCTCTGTAGTGACTTAAAGATTAAAAGCCTAAGAAACCTTAGATCATCCCAGTATCTTTTGTCTTCTTGATGAGTCTGGCTGGTTTGTGAAATCTTCCCTTGGTGAGAAATATATTTCGTTTCTCTTTGCAAATCTTTGAATGAACTTGGTCATAAGTTGTGAATTTCATTTTATAAAAGAAAACATAGCTGGGTGTTTTTTAATTGATTTGTTATTCTAAACGAATTAATCCTTAGTTTACTAAATAACTAAGTAAAACATCCTCAAAAACATTTCAAGCTTTTATTTCGATTAGGTTTTTAGAAGTTTCTTAGATCTCAAGATTAGTTTTTCATAGTTTTGAGTGTTTTCTAGAAATCATAGATTCTCTTTTGAAATAATTTCTTTCTGTAGTTTTGAGTGTTGAAAAGAAAAGGGATTTATTTTTGTGAGCATAATTAGTAGTTTCGTTTTGAGTTTATTGAAAAATACAAAAAAAAAATTTCTTTTCATTTATATGTTGAAGGAAAGTTTTATTTTCCAAGGAATTGCATTCTCAACTCTTTCTTTCAGCTAGAGATTCATTGAAAGGAAAAACGAATTGTTTATCATTTTAGGTGCATTTTTTAGTATTTTTGGAGTCGAGTCTTCACACCATCAAAGTTTCATCTCCATACCTATTGACTTAAGAAACAACCCATAAAAAGAATGCTTAATTAAAATTGATCTAGTAATCTTGTTATTTCTAGGGCTCTTATAACCAATATAGCTTAGGCTAGTATCTTGGAGTAGGGAGTAATTAACTCTCCAAGATAGTTAAAACAAACAAGTAGCTATATCTTGCGGTAGGAAATAAATCCAATTGTAATTGATATAATCTGGGAAGCTCCTCTTAAAGGATTCAATCACGAGATCATGTCCAAACCTTTGAGACAATAAAGTCTGTCTCATTGGGGAAGATAGCAGATTTGGGCATATTAAAAATGGTAAACCTCGATTTAACCATTGTCGAGGAGCCTAGGGTCACTTGTTGGTAAACCTCGAATTGATCATGTCGAGGATTCTTCAAGGGGACTGAGCTCTGTTACTCTTCCCTTGCGCGTAGATCGGATCGTAGACTGTTCCCCCAGTTGTATTTGTTACTATTGGTGACCTTAGTGACCATAATCTTAAGATTCTTTCATAAGGTGACGGTGAAGGACGGGTCTCACTGTACCTGGAGCAGAAGTCGACTAGACTCACTTGGACTCTCTGGGGGGTTCTCTTCACTCGAGATGGTTTTGTGAAGAAACTTGTGCCAGTTTGTTTCATTAAGCAGGTTGTCAGGGTAACTGTTCCAACTGCCATTTCTGTATTGAATTTTGTGACGTTGGATTTCATCACCAACTAGTGTTTTTGGTACGGAAAGTTACTGCTTATGTGTGGTTTGAACTCTTATATTTTTTAGGCGTGTGATTCAATCGTTTGGTTTTTTAGAGACTTTAGGTGGTTTTATGGATATTTTGTTTGTTTGCGTGTGAAGTAATTAGATATTTAATTGTGGCTGAATTACTGAGACAATCCCGTAGACTTCGGGGGCAACCTCCCAAATATACACCAAGTCAGCTTGAAGGGATACGAGCTCTTGTATCACCTAGTGACAGTAGATTTGGGTCACCAGAGGCTAGAGATTCATCTTTAATTATTCACCCTAATTATCCAGTTCAAGCAACAGAGTATATTTATGAACCTGAAACCGGACCTGCTGCTACTCCATCCTCAGGATTTGCTTCTCCAACTTCTAGTGGTCCTGGTTCACCCATGGTAGGAAGTGTCATTACCCAAAATATTCCTTCTGGACTCATATCTATTGAAGAACTTGTTAGTCCGGACGAAGATACAACTCTCCCTAAAAATAAACCAACTTTAGAACTTAGGGAGCGTGAATCAATCTTCTACATTCCTTTTAGAAGTGACACTTGGTACGTATCATTGACGAACTTTTTAGAAAATCCGGGTCTTGCTTTTTCACCACCTCATATTCCTTTTCATCCTACACCTAGAGGTTATTATCCTCCTTCAAATATATCGAAACGATCATCCTTTTTTTCCCAAACACCGGAAACATTTTTATATGGCGGTCCTTCTGTTCCTTCTGGGTATCAATCACTTTCTGGTACTTTTTCAAGAGCATCTCCTAAACCCATTGAACATGGGATATCAACTGGTAATAACGGAACTCAACCATTGAGCATAGAAGAAATTCTTATGATGTCTGGTGCTATTCCAAATCCACAACCTCAAGGTAGTCAGTTACCACCTGGAGGGCAACCTCCAGGTAGTCAGTTACCGCCTGGGGGGGAGCCGCAAGGTTCTCAATTACTACCTGGGGGGCAACCTCAAGGTAGTCAAATACCACCTGGGGGGCAACCTCAAGGACATCACATACCTTCCGAATAGTACATACCTCAAGGTCAACCCCAGACTCAGTATATACCTCCAGGTCAACCCCAGTTTCAGTACGTGCCTCAAGGTTATCAACCTCAAGGTGAGTACCCAACTCAAGGTGTCCAACCACTTTCTAGTCAACCATTTGTACAAGGACCTGGAAATGTACCTCTCAATTATCAACCCTACACTCAACCTGGTTATGGTCCTCAATATGCTCAACCTTTTATGGGTACATACCCCCGAATGAACATGGTGTGGAATCCATCTCAAACTCAATAGATTTTGCAACCTAATGTGTAATTATCAAGTCAACCTAGACAACTTTTGGTTTCTGGTCCAACCAAGCAACCTGTCCAGCCTACTATTCAAACTTCTGCACCTAGTGTAGTTCACCAGTCTGGGCTTAGTTCACCGCGAACTCCGCCTCAAACTTCTGCTGCAACTACTGCATCTTCTGTTCAATCTACCCCACTTACTTCTAGAGTATCGACAGCTCCGGTTTCTACTGTTCCTGCATCAACTCCTCAGACCTCTTTACCAGAGTCAGGACCTATGGTTCAGACTTCGATTCAAATTCCTGTAGGACAACTTGGTCCAAGTATGGTTGTCACAAGTCAACCGCAATTCACTTATCAACCGTATCAGGGACAATATCAATACGATCGTGTTGTGCAAAACCCAGTTTATCAGTATCAACCGTACCTTGGATATACTTATCAGCAACCTCAACAACCCCAGTTTGGTCCAGTTAATCCTGGTTTTCCGGGAGGATATAATATTCCTAATGCAAATCCAATGCCAGGTTATGCTGGATATCCTCCTCCTGGGGCTAGTCTTGTGACCCAAGGTTTTCGAGACCCTAACCATCAGTTACCTTTTATTGCAACTTTGGATTTCCTGATTTTTCGTGCCTTACGAACGATCCAATTTACTATCTTCTATATTGACCGCCAATGCCTAATAAGTTGCCCAGTGATATCCTGAAGTTTGAGGGTAATTCGGGAGAAGATCCGTCAAATCATGTGATGAATTATCACCTCTAGTGTGCATCTAATTCCATTATAGATGATTCAATTCGCTTACATCTTTTTCAACGCACTCTAATTAGTCTCGCTGCCAAGTGGTACATTGAGTTACCACGAAGCTCTTTTTACAGTTTTAGTCAGTTAGCCACTTCATTCTTAACTCATTTTCAGTTGCCTGTCAGATATGAAAATGGCACGGAATTATTAACTTCATTAAAACAGTCAACGTCCACATATATTTCAAATCATATTCATGAATGGTGACATCGAAGACGTTTAGTGAAAGTTTTTATCCTGGATCAAATCTTGGCAGAATGGTTTGTTAAATCATTATTACCTAAAATCACTGAGGATGTATCTAAGGCAAGAGTTGTTACTGAAGAGAAAGTAATTTCTCAGGCTTAGTACCTTGACCTCGTTTATACGCAGTCGGGTACTTTACACAAAAAAATCCCCGATCTTCCGAAACAAAATCAAATAACTGCAGCTCCTTTAGGGTCTAATGCCGCTGATGGTATGATTGGTTTGGTTAGTACCAAAAGTAAGAAGAAATCTGCAAAGAATTCTTCTCCTATTAAAACTTTACCAAATTCCCCAATAGGAGAATCTTCTGCTGAAATTCCTACAGATATCCATGTCGTAGAATCATCTATGGCTAAATCAAAATCCGGAGATAAAAAGAAAGGGAAGAAGAAAAATAAACAAAACTCAAAAGAGAAACCAGATAAAAATGAACCTACTGATGAGAAACGTAAACCTCGCTATCCTTGTCTCATTTGTGATGAGGAGCATTTTACAAGAGATTGTCCACATCGAGCAGAGGTTTCGAAAATCATCAAAGGTTCTCAAACGCCTGTTGTCTTGAAGGATCCTTTTCCTAATCAAGATAGTAAGATGATAGGCTCTTCCTCAAATGCCTCAGAAGAACCCATTATGATGATGTCCCATGTTAGGATTGCGACGCGATTGCAAGATTATGGTAGTAAGAATCCTGTTGGTGGTAAGGAAGAATAATATTCTAATTCAAACCCATCAACTTCAACTCCTTCTGGTTCTGATCCGCTACAGATCGAGAAACCTAACCCAGACTTAGTAATCAAACCGCCTACTAAAGGTATACTTCGGAAGTCAGCTTTCAATCCACATGCGAGAGCTGCTCAGAACTATAACATTGTTGAAGATTTAGCTATTTCCCCTTCAACAATGTCGGCTTTGGAGGTGCTGCAATCATTCCCAACATAGCGTAAATTGCTATTGTCTGCTATAGGAGCTATTGATATTCAGGATTCCAACCTTATAATATTCGATTTAGAAAATAGTACACCTCGCCTACCTCAACAAATGGCTTTCCAGATCCCAGTGTTAGTCAAAAACAGACCTTGCTTTTGGACTGTGATTGATGAGGGAGCTTCTACGTGTATTATGTTGATCCAGTGTTGGAGATCACCATTTTCTCCTACACTCAATCAATCCCTGATGATTCTAAGGGCTTTTGATGGCCGAGGGCTTCATCCTTTTGGCATTTTGCAGGATTTACCTATAGGGGTAGAAGGCAAAATTGTAAATCTAGATGTGGAAGTGGTTGATGCCCCTCTAGATTACAACCTTCTTTTGGGTTGTAGTTGGTCTTATGCTATGACTGTTGTTGTTTCATCAGTCTTTCGGCTTATTAAGTTTCCTCATAATGGAAATATCATTACAATAGACCAATTAACTTATTTTTCATCCAATCCAGCCTCTTTTGATAGTATCCAACATGTTGGTAAAACAACTATCCCTTATAAGGATGTTGGGGTGGGATTGATTAAAGATTCTAGTTTACTAGGAACTTTTTCATTTCCTCCTCCTACCGTATCGGCTTCTTTTGCAACCATTCATATGATTTCATCGAACACTATTGCTTTTGATGATCCTTGGATTGTACCTTCTGATTCTGAGGTGGAATCATTTGGTGATGTAATTCCCTTGAGTCCCTTTGAAGTTGCATATCAGGCTGTACAGTCGTTTTCCAACTCTTGTTCAACTGAAATCGATCCAATGAATGTAGTCCATGGGGAGTCACTTTCAATCTCAACCTCAGATTCAACAACTCTTTCTGAGCTTGTTCATACTGATGAGCAGATTCGTGAACTTTTGTCTGTTGATGATTTACCATGGGAAGATCTTCATCATCGATCTTCGTTTTTACCTGAGCTTGATCATTTTTGAAAATGATTTCTCATCTATTTTACCACTGACTAATGTCAAGAACCACAGAATCCATTGCAACATCCTGATTCTGAGTTGAATTTGGGAAATATTTCTCGAACGATTCCTATTGACATTTCAATGAAACCTGGAATTATTGAAAACATTCATATAGGTGCTTCCTGTACAGACAAGGAAATCCAAACTTATAAAGCCCTATTTCAAGAATTCTTTGACGTGTTTGCCTGGTCATATGAAGAAATTCCAGGCACCGATCCATCAATTGTTGTCCATGAAATTAAAACTTACCCAAATGCTAAGCCTGTCTGGCAATGTTTGCGTCAAATACATGTAAGAAAAGCCACTGCTATTAAAGCTGAAGTTGAGAAATTACTTCGAGCAGGTTTCATTTATCCAATTCCCTTAACAGATTGGGTATCGAATATTGTTCCTGTTAGCAAAAAGCAATGAACGATAAGAATATGTATTGATTATAGGGATATTAATCAAGCTTGCCCTAAAGAAAATTATCCAACCCCCTATATCGATCAAATTATTGATGATTGTGCCGGTAGTGAAATGTTCTCCTTTAAGGATGGTTTTTCCAGTTACAATTAAATTAACATACTCCCTGCTGATCAACCTAAAACGACTTTCATTTGTCCATGGGGGACATTTGTTTATAGCAAGTTACCTCTTGGATTGAAGAACATCGGAGAAACTTTTCAAAGGGTTGTGTCTTACGCATTTCATGACATCAAGCACATTGTGCAGCCTTATCTCGATGATTTACCTGCTCATTCATTATGTAGAGCTGATCATCTCACTCATTTACGAGCCATATTTATGAGATGTAGGCATTATCGAATTAGGCTGAATCCACACAAATGTGTTTTCTATATAGAAACAGGTCATTTACTGGGATTTTTTGTCTCAAAAGCCAGCATTCGTGTCGATCCCTCGAAGGTTGAAGCTATTGTCAAATTACCTCCGGCCTTCGACTCTTTGCCAACTCCAAAGTTTGCAAGGGAAAGCAAACTTTTTACGTTGTTTCATTCCTAACTACGCCAAGATAACGAAAGGCTTTACCAAGTTGTTGAAACAAAATACTTTGTTCTTTTGGGATGAGATAACTAACAAATCTTTTGATGCACTTAAACATGCGTTGACCCATGCATCGTTATTGCATCCTCCTAACTACAACCAGGATTACTTTTTGTACCTTGCCACTTCTCATTCCACCATTGGGATGGTTTTAGTTCAGGAAGATGAATTCAACTACGAACATGTGATTTACTATCTTAGTTGAACTCTGAATCCGACTAAACTTAAATATTCGCATGTGGAGAAATTGGCCTTAACAGCTATTCAAGTTGTCCAAAGATTTTATCACTACATCTTATTACGAAAAACCATGGTAATTTCTGACGTAACCCTACGACGTATATTTTGACCAAACAATTGCTAGGGAGCAAGTATTCCAAATGGATAGTTATCCTGTAGGAATTTGACTTGGAATTTGGAAAATCCAAGGCAAAGAAATCTTTGGTTTTTGCGGAACTGATGTGTGATTTCCTGCGTACTGATACTGAAACTGTGGTAGAAGAACCCATTGAAAATGAATCCTTGTTTCTTATCAATACTCTTGATCCATGGTATGGAGATATAATTTTCTATCTCCAAACCCAATCTTGGCCTGAAATCTCATGATCTCAGTGAAAGAAAATACGTTTCCAATCCCAACAGTACAATATTATTGGAGATACACTCTATCGTCATGGAGCGAATTCTATTTTCCAACATTGTCTAACTCATGAAGAAGTTGAAAAAGTTCTGAATGACTGTCACTCTGGAGCATGTGGTGGTCATATGTCTGGGTATGCCGCAACCCAAAAGATATTGCGTGCTGGTTATTTCTGGCCATCCTTATTTAAAGATTGTATCAATGCTGTCCGGAAATGCCACAATTGCCAAATTTTTTATCAAAATATGTGTGCTCCACCTGCTCCTCTCCACCCTATAATTGTCGTCAGTCCTTTCGCAAAGTGGGGTATCGACTTTATTACATGTAACCCTCACTCGACCAGGGGGCATGCGTATATCATCCTTGCGGTACATTATTTTACCAAGTGGGCTGAGGCGATGCCTACATTTTTGGCAGATGGAAAAACTGCTGCAATTTTTGTTTTCAATCATATAATTGCTAGATTTGGTGTTCCTCAAGTGATTATTATTGATCATGGAAGTCATTTTTGAAACATCATGATGACTGAATTAACATATCAACTTGGTCTGCATCATGATAGTTCTACTCCATATCACCCACAGGCTAATGGTCTAGTTGAAGCAATCAATAAATTTCTAGTCACTACGATCCAAAAAATCATTGGTATTCATCAGTCGAATTGCATAACATGTTATTTTCATCACTTTGGGCATACCGAACCTCAGTCAAAACATCAATTGGTTTCACTCCTTTTCAACTAGTTTACGGGTTGGAAGTAGTATTACCCATTGAATGCGAAATTCCGTCATTGCAAATAACCATAGAGTTACTCCCATCCACTTCTGAAGAGGAGAAACATTTGTTGTACTTAGCTCAGCTAGATGAGAATCGACGTGATGTTGCATTGGCAATCGAGATTCATGCAAAACGGATAAAAGCTCAGTAAGACTGAAATGTTACACCTCGTACTTTTTTGGAAGGAGAGCTAGTTTTACTATACGATCAAGCAAATGATAAGCTAGGGGCTGGAAAATTTGTACCCATGTGGCATGTTCCTTTTGTTTTTAAGAGAAATCTGGCAAAAGGGGCCTATGAATTAGTAGATTTTGGCGGTGTCTCTTTAGGTGGACCCAAAAATGGGCTTTATCTGAAAAGATATTATGCTTAAAGTTTGGTGTGGAGTTTTTTGTTAGAATAGTTTCTTTCTAGTTGGTGTGTTTTAGATTAGAAAGTGTGCCTAGTTTAGAGAGTGTTTTTATCATTATTCCTGCTTATCTTGATTTTACTCTTGATATTGCAGATGTCAGCATCTCTTCAAACATACATTGGTTTTGCTGATGGTGCTTGTCATAGTACATAGAATATTTCTTCTGCAACTTGGGTTATCTACTCACCCTCTAACGAGTTAGTATCTATGCATGGGGTAAGCCTCGGTCAAACAACAAATAAAATTACAAAGTATAGTGCAGTGATTGAGTTATTATCTGAATCCATCTCATTTGGGATTCAAAGTTTTATTGTTAGATTAGATTCTGAACTCGTTGTATTACAAATTAATAGGGTTTATGCCATTAGAAATCCAATGTTATTAAGATTATTTTTGAGAGTTCGTCTCTTGGAACATGAATTTGACTACATTGAATATTAGCATATTCCAAGATATTTAAATACATTAGCAGATGCAGTTTCTTCTCGAATATTAAATAGACATTTGCAATAATCAAGACAATAAATTTAAAAACATTCCATAAACATGTTATACAAGATAGCCAGTAATAGTGATATATCATAGCATACAAGTGTGTCAAATATACATCGTCTTTGATCATAGGTTGAAAAACACCTTATGATTGGCAAAAATGATAGTACAAAAATATATAAAATGTTGTATGAGTCTACAAAGGCGATAATCCTATCCCTGAGGATGATCACGATAAGAAACCAGTGCTCGAGCCACCCTACAAAGTAACCTCCTAAAAGGTCCTGGGACCCCAATCACATAGTGTTGTAACCTAAGTGGAATATCATCTATACTAGTCTCTGGGAGATATACTGTCAAACGCTCTAGATGATGCTCCAATTCGGTCAGGGTCTCTGTTGATTGGTCCTGTGGGACTGGTGCTGCTGCAGCGGGGTGTCTTCTCTCATAGGGTTGGAGAGCGGCTGGTTGCCATGGACCCACATCTACATTTAAAACTATTTACTGTCAGTTTTGGACGATTTAAAAACAAAAAAAAAATAGTTAAAATTTAGAAAATGTTGAAAATGATTTTACCTGAATCATCCCATTGCTCTCCTGGTGGAAGAGCCATGTCTAGATCACCACGATAATCCATCCCAGCATATGGAAAGTCCTGAATCATGAAAATTTGGTTCCCCAACCAACGAAAATACTCAGGTGGAAATCGGACAACCTCTGTAACCCTCCTCGGGATGACAGGCCATCACTGCAACCCAGCACATAATCCTAGGCTCTTGGGGAAGTCCAACCTCAATAGAAAGCTATCGTGGGACCAACATAGGGCCCCTCTCTATGCCAAAGCTCACAACCAAGAGACCATATCCAAAGTTTTTTAGCTTCCCATTCTTTGATCTAGTCGGTTGGCCTTTTACATTCGCCAACACAGCTTCGCACCAGTTGAAGATGGTGCCTCGGTAACAATCTACTGCCATTCGCATTTGGGATCTGGTAGCTACATGAAATGTTGCACTCCCACATAGTCTAGTGATAGTAAATGCAATCACTTTAAGTTCAGGACGGGAGATAGTCTTGATATCTATCCGTTTGTCCTCAGTTTGGTCATTACAAAACTCTAGTCAGAGACTAGCGACAGACTGGCTACCTGGCCTAGTCCCAAATAGAGATAATTGTTCACCTCTCTTCGGCAAACTAGTCAGGAAATAAATGCCCTCTAGCTCGATTTCGAGCTGGTGGCCACCAATTATGAAACATTGGTCCTGTGTGCTCCACCTGTTTACCAGCCATTGCAGAAAGTCTACCTGAGCCCTCATGCTGAGTATGGCCCAGAATTTAAATATTCTGCATGCTTTTAATGCCCGTATTGTAGGTGGATGAATTAATGCGGCTAGATCCACATCTTTGTGCTCCCATTCCCACCAAATGAGCATTTTGTATATCCTACATTGCAAAAAAGGCGGATTAGAACATTTTAGTTTCAAAATTTTTGGGAGAAAATGGAAAAAATTGATGTTTTAAAACGTATTTCGCGGGGTCCGCACCCACTAGTTAGGGATAGTGCATAGGTTTGGACTCGTCCTTAGGAGTAGGTGCGGGACCCCGACTTTTTCCTTTGTACGGAAAACTCATGGTCCGCAGGGGCCACATGTTGCACCTGTGGACCCCTCACAAGCAATTTTTTTAATCAAAATTTTCCTTAAAAAATCAATTTTAAAGCCCTAAAATGAAAATTAAACGGTTGAAATGCAATATAGATATGATGTGGATTACCTGGAGCTGATGGTTTTCGATTCCAAGGGTCAGATTTTCCACAATCTTCACAGGAAGTTTCTTACCAAAAAGTCTTACTTTTCACTCTGAAGTCAAACAGTAAAAATGAATTTACAAAAGCCCTTTTTATAAGCTTTTTTGAATAAATGAATTTTTAATTTGTTTATTTTTCACTTTAAAAAGGTAACTTTTGATGCATTTTTATTTATTTTAAATAGGTATGAGTAATATTTTGAGTTTTTGTGCAGAATATTGGATTTTCAGGGAGAATTGATCATTTTCAACAAAGAGCATACTTTTCCACTTTTTCGGACTCTTCCAAAATTTATGAAAAAGCGAAACATAGGAGTCCTCTTTAAGCTCTTTTCTACCTCATAAAATATGAAAATATTGCCAAGTTTTTCTTTTTAAACTCGTTAAAACAAAATTAAAAGGAAGGTCCATGTACAACTCTTTTCTGACCGTATAAACATGAAAATATTGCCAGACTTTTGTCATTTCAAGTTCGATATTGGTTATAAAATGATGTGTTTTCGATCGCTTTTTTACTTTTTTCAGATTGGAGCCACTAATTATGAAAAGTACTCCTTGATCGTAATGGTCAAGCGGTTCTCTCAAGTATCATTTTATACTTTTTTGGGCTTGGGGGACACAAATTTACGAAAATGAACAACCATGGAGTTTCCTTAAGTTTTTCTTCTGACTCCCTAAAATTGAAAAACACCAAGTTTTTCCTATACTGGACTCGTTAAAATTCAACAGTAAAGGACTTGTTCAATTTTAAACAGGAACGGACCACTCCTTCTTAGGGTTCGAATTTTAAACTAAGTTGGACTCATTAGAAGGATGAGCTTATAATCAAGCAAATGTTATCCTCCTCAAGCTTGTCAAAAATTAAGAGGTACTTGGTAGAAATGGTGGGGGAAAAGAGAGGAAAACGAACCTGTTTGTTATACTTTGTGTTTAGAAAAGCAGTTAACCACTCTTGAACACGACACTTTTTGTTCACCTGGGTTGAGAAATCCTTTGCCTAACAGTTAATCAAACCATATTGAAAGTCTTCAGCCAATTTCTAGGTATTAGCTTTGGGTCAATTGTCACAAAACCATCTGCAGTGTCGTTATGTGTTTAATAGGTCAGTTCAAATAAACCATTCATTTGCAAAATGTTTGTCATCCATCTTGATCATCCCTGACTTAGTCCTTGCCAAATATATTTCTTCAAAACTTGATCTATGATTTTGTGTTGTGGGCTTGCCTACGACGGATCACTTTCTATCGACTCCAACTCATTATCTAGAAAGATGATCTAGAAATCGTCAGT
>APFE031728755.1:61432-93278 GCA_000404065.3 Pinus taeda | reverse complement strand
TAGATATGTATTGCATTGAATGTTTTTACAGGTTCCGATCGGAGTGTCCACAGGATGATCCTTGAAATGATAAAGTACTTCACTCTTCTTATATGACAAAAAATATCCTCATCTATTATAGACTTCGCACTTTAGGGGGCAATCTATTGCACAAAAATTGTCACCTTAACATTCTGCAATTAGTGTGAGTCTATCATCACTCATACCTTCCTCCTTTGCAAGTCTTAACCCTCAATTCTTCATATCAAGCCTTGAAAATAAGAGAAAGACCTTAAAAATCTCTAAAACTATGGCTCCACACTTTCTCTTAGCATTACCTATGGTCCCTCACCTATTGGTCATGTCCCCTATGCACCTGACCGCTCTGTCTCTATGTTATGGGTGCGGACCCTTGTAAAAGTTAAAAAGGCGCAAGTACATTCTTAAAAACTCACTTTGAGTCATTTCTGGAAGCTTCTAGACGGAATCTTGAGGTGGCAAGTTCGCTCCTTAAAGGTTCATGCATCCCATACCTCTAGGATCTAACCCCTTGATGTGAGGAGCTTATCCCTTTGAAGGGGGACTCTATCCCTTCAATGGTGGACCTGTAACCTCCTTCCTTTGCACTATAAAATGAAGCATTGGGCTAGTTATTGGAGAGGTTGAAAGCTGAATATTTTTGAGGTGAAATGCTACTGTAACTTAGTCTTCCTAATTGAGCTTTTGAGAGGAGAGATTATATACCTTTTTGATCTCATTTGGAAGAGAGTTAGGCTTGTCAAAATAGAGGAGATTCCTGTTTGGACCCTGGGAAGAGCTTGTACAACATCAAGGCACCAAAGGTTGTAAAGTTCTTCTATTTCAAAGTTAATACAATCAAGTTTATTTTTCTCAATAAGCTGTGTTTTATGGTTTATTTCATGGATTCCTTGATCACCATGATGAACATGATTTATTATATTAGCTACGCAGGTGTTATTTGATGTGTGCTTGTTTGTGATTGTAGGTTCTTAAAAGGAAACTCTTTCGGACGGTTGGAGCATGGCTGCCACAAACTAGCGTTGGACTTAAGGTAGGGTCTAAAACACCTCTTTAGTTTTTATTAATGAATCACAATATGTTTAGAGGAAGGTAGATTTGCTTGTCCTGCTTGTTGTTAGATATCTGTTGATACTAGGGAGATCGACCTTGTCCGCAAGATCGATTTATCCAGCCAAAAAGAGGCCACTAGATGACTGTGGGAGCTGCACATTGCATAGTCCCAATAGTAAGTAAGGAAGCTTGATGACTGGAACTATGCAATGTGTAGTTTAGTCTTGGGCCAAGGTCAGGAGAGACTACGCATTGCGCAATCTCAATGGCCAAGCTAGGAGGCTAGCTCCTAGAACTGTGTAATGCACAGTTGGAGCCTATCCAGGAGAACCTATGTGAAATTATAGAAGCCAAGGCAGAGGCCTTGAGCTCCCAGATTGCATAGTGCATGTAGTGAAGTGTGAGATCTGGGCAAGGAGAGGCCTGGATATGCCCAAAGAGAGTGTAAAATCAAGCATATATGAAGGATGGTGTGATTTTGAGTGCATGTATGACTAAGTGTTGATGCGTGCATGTGAGACAAGTACAGGAATCAATAAAAATGAAGGAAAATGAAGCATGTGAAGAGAGTCATCGTAACCGTTGGTGAGAAAATGGGAAAACACATGAGACACTTAGGAAAGAAAATATAAAAATTGAAACAAAACTTCTACAAGATAGAACAATTAAAAGTCTAGCTGTTGTTCAAATAAATAAGTGAAACATCACTCTCACAAGCTAATCAACAAAAAGTGACAGAAAAAAGTGGAAAAATACTATAAAAGAAAAGCTCACCCGGAAAAGTGACGATAATCGCACCGAAGATTCCTTGATCTCCTCGGAAATGCAAAAGGTCTAATATCAAATATGAAAATGATCTATATAAGCATTGATTAAATAGATTTGGTCAAGTTAGCATTTATGATGCGCATGCCAAAAATCAAGGAAAAAGTGACACTTTGCAGAAATTTCCAAAATAACTCAAGTGCCTCCTTCAGATTGCTAAAAATAGATCCCTATTTTTTAGGGATGATTTTTCTTTCTAATTTTTTTCCTTTTTCAAGAAAAAATTCCATGCATTGCCCGAAAATATTGCACAAATATAATGGTTTTCATATTTCTGTGGTGTGGTATTTGAGGTTCTGAATTTGGATATTCCACGGTGTTCATTTTTATGTTGTCGACATTTCAAGTCTAGAACAATACTCATCAGCAGCACTGATTTTCAAAGAAGAGAAAACGAGAGCTATAAATATGACCAGGTGAGTTGGGAAGCTGACCAATTCAAGCTTGATTTTTATTTTAGTTATTTATTGTTATTAATAAATTATGGGAAGAATAGGGAAACTCTCTAGCTCATGCGTTGCACAGTTTCTTAACACAAAATATTTTGTGCAATTTCTGGGCTAAGTGACTCTAGGCTGCTTCTCATGTCTATGCAATTTCCCATCTCAAAGTTGGATGCTATCCAATTCTATGAATTTCTTAAGCTCAAGGCTCACTGGTAATCAGGACTACGTAATTCCCAAGAGCAAGATCAGTTGGCCTAAAGAAATATGTAGTTATCTAAGGCAAGCCCGAATTGTCAAAAGACCAAGTCAAGAGATCATCTTGTGGGTTAGAAAATGAACTAAGTGAGAAAACATAAGCCAAGATGAAAATAATAAGGCTCGATCAAAGCATAAGTACCTATATCAATGCAAGATGAGTTTTTGTGGTTTAGAAGGGAGGCTCCAAAATCAAAGCATAGGAAAAATTTTAGAAGGTGGTTGTAGCCGCTACAACATTGATGACACAGTGGTAGAACTCTAGCTCTCTGTATGGACTTTATCTCATTCAAAGCGAGTCTAAATCTTCTGAAAGTATTGTTCAATTCTTTGATCATCATAGCTTCTTCACTTATCTTGAGTTAAATATGTATTCCCTACTGTTCTCTTTATCGGTAGCACACATACCAAGCCAAGTCAAACTGATTTGTTTCGATTAGCGATGAGGAGTATATAGATGCACAAGTAAAAGAGACTGGAAAATTTGTAGTTTCATCTCTAGTGTTGATCCACTGCTAGTAGGCCTGGACAATACCCTGACGGAGTCACTTCAAGAATATAAGAATTTCTCTGCTTCCAACAATCCTAGATAGTAACCTAGTAGAGATACTTGCTTCACCTCTCTGTGCATGATACCTTTCTCTTCTTTCACCCTTTATTTTATTTTTTTCATGTTCATTTTCAAAGAACTGTGCATAGGCACTTATTTATTTCATGAGGCAGAAGAGGGATCCCAACTTATTGAGAGAAGAAGAGTGTATCCCTTGAAAGAATGATATTTATATATACCTCTGACATACTTGTTAAGGGTTCCCCCTCTCCTTACTCTACTTGACTAATTTGACAAGGGTTAACCGAAAATAGAAAACCGATTAGAGTAGGTGGTACTAGTTAAGGGTGAAAGAATTGTGATTTCACCATGACTCTCTTTGAAAGGAATGTATTTTCCATCAGGCTACCATTGATTAGAAGAAATGAAACATTCACATAAAGAGAGGGAATAGATAGATAACCAAGTGTTAATAGTTGTACACTTGGATTTCACCCTTCTTGTCTAAGAATCCAAGCACAATTTCATGTGGAAACTAACCTATAGGTGAAAAAGTAAACAAGCAAAGGAAAGAAGAAAGAAAAAGAAAACAAAGTAAGAAAATCAGGAAACAAACAAGAAAAGAAAACACTACTCCCACTCCTAACCTTATTAGAGCATAGGCCAAATCATGTAAAGTGATACTTCCAATGCAACCATCAACACATTGGTTGGCCCATGTAGGCAAGAGCATGAATGACAACAAAGATAAAATAATGTAAACCAAAAGGTTCGAAGCTTGAATGCATCCACAGAAAATTAAAGTCGAAAAGTACACAAAAAGCATTATGTGGATGTATCATGGTGTCCTAACACATTGCATGTGTAATGCAAGCATGTACATACCTTCAAACTTTAAAAATGAGAAAACATAAATAAAGAAGAAAACTTTGGTTTCACAATAGTGCTTGCTCTGTACGACTCCTCTAATGCTTGAGCAATAGGATCGTGTGATTCTAGTGGAGGATGTGAAAACTATGAAATAGATTAATTTTTAGTGTAAAAGATAGAGTGGTGAGGATTCTAGAGAGATTTAATAGATTTTTTATCAGAAGTGGAACTAACCTCAAGGCTACGAGA
This sequence comes from Pinus taeda, assembly GCA_000404065.3. Taxonomy (NCBI): domain Eukaryota; kingdom Viridiplantae; phylum Streptophyta; class Pinopsida; order Pinales; family Pinaceae; genus Pinus; species Pinus taeda. The sequence goes on along the minus strand of APFE031728755.1, from coordinate 89,012 downwards.
ACCTGATATAACCATCAGCTTGGGCTGAAGTGCCTCAACAACTTGAGTTTCTAATTCATCAAAAGATGGATCATCAAAGATCGGTGGCTTAGAAAGATCAACAGTTGGAAAATAAGAATCATGATCAGATGAAAGGATTAAAAGATCATGAAAACCACAATTAGAAAGTTCAAGATGACGGACAATGACATCCTCATGATTTGATGAATCGTATAGAGGGGATGATGAAAAATGGGAAATTTTACCCTCTATGTTTCTAGAAAGATAGGAAGAGAGATTGGGAGGATCAAGGAAGATAGATTTTTCCTCTCCGCAATTCAATGAAAAATTGGAATTCCACGTGTTCTGCAAATGATCAAAAATAGAAACATCTAGAAATGAAATTTCACAAGATGGAACAAAACTGGCAGAATCGTGGAAGATGTTAGTATAAAGCCACTAGTATAAAATGGGTAATTGGTTACTAAACAATGACTAAAATTTACATATAAACGATCATTTTTCATTTGATGACTAATAGTTGCTAATTTACAGTATCTTATAACATGACTAACTTTTAGTCATTTTTAGCTTAGTCATTAATTGGTTGTCTCAATTTTATTGTCTAGTAGTATATTTAGTCATAAATTTGGTCATTAATTTTGTCATTGAATTAGTCATTAATTTCCACAACTACTGACCAAATACACAACAAAATTTACTACTAAATGATTACCTAAGAAACGAAATTAATGACTAGAAAAATTTGACCAAAATATTGGTCGTGTTATAAGATATTGTAAATGAGCTACTAATAGTCATATGTATGAAAATTTTAGTCATCGTTTGAAACCAATTAATGACCAAAGAAATATGACTAAATTTTGGTCGCGATATAAGACACTGTAAATTATCTACTAATAGTCGTATATATGCAAAATTTAGTCATCATTTGTAATCACAAATTTATTGTTTATATTAGTCATTTATATTTTTTCAGTAATTTAATATTGATTATATAAACAATTGATTTAGTAGTTTATATTTATTTCATTGTACTTTCATTAATAATCATTATAAAGGACTAATTTAGTCATATATTCATTTTATTTGTGTGAATAATTAATCAATATATATACTAATCTAGTAGTTTTAAATTGATTATATGTGTTCATTATTAATCAACGTAGATTAATTAGTATGATTTTGAGACTAAATTAAAAAAAAAAAATGACATACAATGTGCATGTTTATCTAACATGAAAATGAAAAGTTACATATGTTAATTACAATGATCAATAATATCAAGTACAACTATAAAATATTTCAACCACATAAACTATATTATACAAAATGTCAAGTATTACAATATGAGTTTCCAACTTAATATTGGTTGGACAACAATTTACACATGAAATATTGTTTCAATATCACTTCAAAACTGCATCATTGTGCTTCCAAGGCATTGCAGGTAAATTTACCGACTTTGAATACTTGACCATCTATCTCTATGTGTGTTTCTCATGTGGGATATTAGCCTATAATGGTATCACTAGATTGGTTCTCTTCTCTCTCTCTTTATGCATTTGCCGCTCCAGTGTTATTGTTATCCTCTTTCTTCAACTCCTACTTCTTACCATCATACTGAGATCCTGATCTTGTGAAAATGAAAGAAGATACAATGCAGAGTATAAGACATGAAAGATGATGAACACTGGAATATAAATTAAAGTAGAGTATAAAGGATTTTTATGACATACACCTCAACATCAACAATTTCAATGCCATTTTTTTCAAAAAAATCAAGAAACTTGAACGAGTTTTCTTCAGTTGGGTGATAGTGGTCGCTATGTGGCCAGATGACCTGTATAAACAAAGAAAATACAACATCACCAGAGAAAAGAGCACCTTCATAACTTAGTATTCAACCTTCAAGGAAACCATATACACAATCATGTCAACTAAGTTACATGCTAAAAATTTTAGCCTGTAGATAACTATTGAAAACAAATAATATGAGGTGTGATATCTAATCCTTGTCATATTATTCTAAAAAACATTTCATTCTCTAATGCATGGACTTGGTCAAGTATATAGACAACCTGTGTTCAAATAACAACATGAAAGTATACTTTACTAATAGTTATGAAAATATTTTAACACAAAACAACTAAAAAGATTTCAATCAATATCATGTAATACTATTTTCATCTTCAATATTTGGATGTTGTTTAAATGGAAATGATACAAATTATTTTCAATTGCATAGTTAAAAGACAACAAAATCAAAGTAAACATTCAAATTACAATCAAACAATAAAAAGGGGATATCATGGAATGGGCATTGCAATTATAAAAATTATGTTTACCTGTCCACTGATGTTTGGCATTCCTAAAACATTTGCTTGCCTAAAATAAACATGAGGTGAAAGAATCACAACTTTAAAAACCATAGGAATCCCTACTAGAAACATTTCCAAAGTTGATAGATCGGGTGCCTTGTTATGTTCCTATACCAATAGGGGTCATGATTTTTGAATGGCAGAGTTCAAATCTGTAATATGTACGTACCTTTGCTTTTTGAAAATGTTTTTCATATTCAAAAAATTAAAAAATGTAAAGAGGGTATGTCCTAAAAGAAAAATCAAAGGACAAAAAGAATAAAAAAGGTCAAAAAAGATGAAAAAATGAACCCCAAGAAAGAAAAAGACCATGAAAGTATGCAAGTCAAAATGACACTACTATTTACTTTTGATGCAGAATAAAAGATTTTGTGCAGCTTGTTACCTTTGCCACAATCCATGGATGGTCAAAATGTTTAAACTTGGCTATTTCATGTTTTCAGTTTATGCTCAGAGATAGAGAATAAAATCTGACCAAACTATTTAATCTTGGCGGATAATTAGATTAGGTAGAGTAAATAAAAGGAGCTCAACTGTTTAATCTGAGCCCTTGGATGTAATAAGGCTATATTTAGATAGATTTCTATTGTAAAAGAAAAGAAACTTTTTGATAAAGGATTTGCTAGCTTAAGTTCACCCTAATAAAGAGAAGTAAAAATGGTAGGATGAGTAGATGGGTAAGTAGAAGAATGGTTACAGAATTGTGATGATTGATTAGATAAGATCATATTATTCACCTTCATCATCAAAGTTCTAAGTATGGATGAAAATTGAGCATTTATCAAAGTACACAAAGTCAATTGATTAACCTCCCTCATTCATTACATTTTCCACTTAACTAATTTCCAAGAAAAGCCTTAAAATACCTAAAATCTTAAGTTAAAGGGGCTCAGAGCATTTCTCTGACTTCTAGAGGGACCAGATCCTCAGCCCAATAACTTATAGGTCCTAAGTACTAAAAGTCTCCTCATGAACATTCACCCCCTTCAAATTCACTCATATTCCCAAATAAATCCCTTCCCTTATGAAAAACATCAATTTCCTAGGGAAACTCACTTTCCCCTACTAAACCCTGTTTGCTAAAGATAAAACCTTAGAAAGAGTAATCACCCCCCATGAAAAGACCCCTTTCCTCTACAAAACCCAAAAGAACACTTGAGGCCTAAGTATAATGTGTTATGTCAAATAACAAACAAATAAACAAAATACACTATACTTAGTGCTTTGTTCATTCCTCGCTAGCATCATACTAATTTCTAACTTTATATATATTAAAAATCCCAAAAAAGCAATAAAACCTTCCCGTATAGTTATATAATAAAAACCCTTATATTAATACCCCGCCTCGAAAAGTTTGAAATATAAACTTTATAAAAAACCTTATCATAATAAAAGAGATTAATCAACTGATCTGCGGTTAATTAATAATTGACCCCGCCAATGAAATCACCCCCGACACCCTTAATCTGCTATAAACCATTGATTAATTTAATCTCGCACTCTTAAAATCTTCGGCAAGCCCCTCCATTAACCTTCATTCAAAACCTTTCACCCCGACCACCGTTCAATTGGCCCCCTTTAATCTGACGGCTATCGATCATATCAGGCAACCTCCGTAGCTCGACCTTTACCTGCCTGATATGGGTGGTTTCACTTTGGGCCCTAATGCTATGTGTCACTCGGTAAATGGCATCAGGTGACCTTCCCCCAAAACCACCCCATCCCAAAAGTGGTGTGACCAAAACCCACTTACCACCTCCCCCTAGACGACAAGACGTCACATCATCCCACTAAAATTCAATCGTACCTTTCCCTGTGTACCCACCAAAATAGTTGAATTTACCAATAAAACTAAAAAACTCATTTTTTTGTTTCATCGTGAAAAAGATGCTCAAACCTCCATGCAAGCGACAGAGTACGTGCAAATGCCAACCCACATCCAACTGCCAACTTCTAGAAGCTGCTGAACTTCTATTCCACTCTTCAATCACATTTGCCTCCTAGAAACCATGCACAGTCACTCATCAACCCGTTCAGAGCCAAAACCAAGTATTTATCCTAAATCACCGACAAACCTTGTTTAATTCCCAAACCTGTTACTCAATTGATTTAAGTTATTAAGTAATTAAGTAAAACAATTGCCCAACAACCCCAAACCACTCTGAATTTAACCAATTTTCCCCCAATTTAACTAAAAACCCTTTTCCCCCATTCTTGAATCCACAAGAACCAAGGATGGCTGCTCCAGTCAATGAATATCTGACCAATTACCACTCCCCACCAGGACTTAGACCATCTCCCTTTGGCAGACAAATACTTCCAAATTAAAGACACCTCTGTCTATGAATCCCCATTGAAATTATACTGCAGGTGCAGAGTCCAGTACTTAAACCACGTAGACAAAATAGGTCTTTGGAATCAAATTTGCCCAAGTACCAATTCCCTAGAGTTCATATCTTCCCTGAAATTGTCCACTATTGCCATATGAACTACAGTCCCAGCCAAAGAGCAGTGATGACTCCTGACCATACTGTATTATTCACCATCACTGCTGAATCCATCAATGAAATATTGTAGTTGCAACCAGGCCAAAACCTGACCCCCATTTCTGTTGGAGACCTGCTTGACAGATTCCCTAGAATCACCTCCATCAAACTTGCTCAATTATTCCAGACCTTGATTATGGAAGAGAAAAACATTCTAAAGTACCCTCCTGCATACATGTGGACCATATTCTCTGAACTTGGCCGAGACATTAGATCAATGATATCTAGTGTTTTAGGCTATACTACCAATGAGTATGTTGATGAGATTATTATAGCCTTCATGTCCATTTACACTCCTGGACAGACCCCTGCCATCATGTTTGATTATGCCAAATTCATTGCAGATAAAATGCATGATCAATTCATGAGAATGGACAAGGAAAGGGTATTCAATTACTCATCAATTTTATATCATCTTTTCCTATACTATCAAGCTAATAAATTTCCATTCACACTTCAGAAGCTTGATACCAGAGGCAACCCTAGATCAGTAATCTTCTAGACCCCATTAATCCACCAATATGAATCTCCATATACTTATACAGATTTCATAGATATTTTTGTGCACCCATTGACAACCATGTTGTTAGGAAGTCCTCCCCCCAAGATCAGTGCAGATATCAAGAGGGTCCTACAGCTGTCCAAACAATACAGAGTGGGAGATTGGTACTTGTACCAAAATCACATTGAAATCAGAATATATCGTTGTGAGTTAGCACCCTACAAACTACCAAGATACCTCCCCATGAAATTCTTTTCTCTAGAGTACTACAAGAAAATAATTAATTTAGAGGAGGTACATTTTGTAAAGGCCAAAAAGAAATATCAACTCAGAATAAAACACCAGCTTGGCCCCTTCATATGCAACAGTAGACAAGCTGGAAGAGAAGCAGAAGAAATCCTTCAAAGGCTCAAACTGAAACAAAGCTTCATATGGAGATATGACCCTTTTGATTTCATCTGCAATAGAAGACAAAAGAATAAATTGTCTCCCTATATCCACCACGCAATTCTTGAGATAGAACAATATGCTAATCAACTAGAATGGCTGGAAAACACTTTAGTAGATAGAGATAGCACAGAAGTTGTTGTCAATAATGTGTTGATTGATATAGAAAGGAGACTTGATGAAGACTTCTTTGTACAGATGCCAGGGGAATCCCTGTCCCAAAGGGGAACATAGGAACATAGTGAGCAACAAGTAGAAGAAGGACCTCAAGAGCAAGAAGAATTAGAGCAACCATACATACCAGAAGAGTTGGCTCAGCTAGAACATATCATGAATACTCCTCCTATTATACAGACTCCTCTAAATGAGGAGAAGAATCCCAAAAGAGACAGGGAGGAGATCACTCCTTTTGGTAGACCTATTTCACATACTTATGTCAAAAGGAAAAGGTTAAATCCTTTTTTAGAACAAGATTTTATAGAGGAAATAGCTGGAACCACAGGTACAGAAAGTGCATAGAACAGGCAGGCCACTCCCTCTGGAGGAACATAAGAACCTTCCACTGCACAAGCTCAAATGTTGGAAAGACAACAAAGCATGGAAGTATCCTCATTTAGGGCTCCAACTGGCCAGGACCAGGACATTAGAGAGAAATACAAAGAGATAAAGGCCAGAAATGAAAGGTTGAAGGCTCAGAGCTATGCACAATACCTTAAAATGGCTCCCACTAATCAAACAAGGCTAATGTCAGCCTTTGATGTAAAAGAAGGTAAGATGCAAATGAATTTCATGAAGCCTACCACACAATAACCCAGGTATATAGTAGATTACTTGAAGATATATTTTGAGGTATTGGCAAAGGATATACATCCTATCAACCAAATAGAATTGCACAAACAGACTGGAAAAATGGTCTACTCCACATTGACCAGTAAGGCCATTGCAGCACATCCACTACAAAATTCGTTGAATAATATCCCAACACAATTCCAACTAGAAAAGGCCTCGTAACAGGCTAAGCATACCAAGATAAATTCCTTATAGGACTTAATCATAGATTTGGGGCATGATCCCAAGGATGTAAAGGCTGCAGAAAAGCTAATCAAAAAGAGAAATGATGACATAGCTGCCTTGAATCTACATCATCCACAAACAACTGAAGTACTAGAAACCCAAAAGAAACTGGAGGAGCTTATGGACTTATTCCTTAAGCTAAATGATCAATTAAAAGAAATAGAGAAAGAACTAGACAAATTGATTTAGTCTAAACAGAGTGAGTTGGCCACCACTCCAGAGACTATCATTCCTACAGTCTCTACAACAATGCCCTCTACATTGGCTGCTTCCTTAGCACCAACAGTTCCACCAGCTACAGCCATGCCAGTCACAAGTACATCTACAAGTGCAGGTACATCTATAGACAAGACAACTGAATTAGTGAAAGCCATGGAGAAAATGACCATCCAGGCTACAGAGCTTAAAAGGCTTAGAGAAAAAGTGTCAAGTTTGGAAACTGATTGCAAGCTTGCATAAATATAGCAGAAAGAAGAAGCTCAAAAGAGTCAAAGAATGGGTGAAAGAATAAAATTCCTTGAAAAGGACTTAACATTGCAACAACCACTAGGAAAAATAAAGGAGATGCTCTGGTCCAACATCATTGACCTTGTCAATGATGTTTGGCCATCAATTCAAGTAATGTTTTAGCAGACTGAACTGATGAAAGTGGCCATCGAAGAAATTCAACAGACAAGAGGAGATCTAGAGACCAACCTAAAGAGGCCAACTAACTGATTAAACTCTTGAACAACAAGAACAGGTATCGGCTGGATGAACTAGGCATAGAAGATAGGATAGGAACCATCATAGAAATCAAGAAGGTTCTTACTAAAAGGAACCTTATGCTCAATCTTGAGAAGAAATGCCAAAGCATGCAAACTGATATTGATAGATTCATGACAAAGTTTGGTATTTTGAGGTAAAAAGGCCTCCCTAGTCCTATGGTCATCCATGACAAGCTTATGACCCAAGAGGACTACGTTGAAAGACTAAACAAGTTGGCCAACGACCAAGCTAGTACTTCAGGGGTAAAATCTATTCCCACAAGAAAGGTATTGTATGACAATCTGGAAAATATGTTCTTCCTAGAGCATGAGGTAAAGCACCTGTTTGTCAACAAGCCAAATTTTTCCAAGTACACTGAAGAAGATGAGACATATAGAAATATGTTGAAGGTAAAATTAATTGAAAATGAATGGTGGGTAAAATTAATAGATTTACTATAAAGTTACTACAATAAATTCATATGGCAGCCAGGTAAAATAGGTGAAACAGGGTCAAAGCATAGCAGGTAAAGGGTATTAGTAGGTTAAAGACATAAAGTGATTCCAGCACACAGATATCAATCAACTGAAAGAGCCAAATTCAAACCACAATAGCCAACACAATCTTAATAAAAGGGACAACAAGAAGGAAGTTTTCTATCTGTCTCTATCTTCATGCTTGAAGATATTTTTGAATTCCTAGAATAATTCTCAAATTGTTATGAGACATTTTGTAATATTTTTTGTATAAATACTTCACATTTTGAAGTAATTAGGGTGTATTAAAAGACATATCTGTAGACATTTCATATCAAGTTAAGGAGTTATTGTAATCAAGACTGGATTGGCTTGTTTGATCATGGGATAAAGTTAAAGACATTTCACAGGATTCTTGTGCACAGTGGAAATCAAATAAGTATTATCTCTTCATGTTTATTACTATTTTCTCTTCATGTTTATAAATATTCACATGTTTCTCTATGAAATTTGAATGGTAAAAAAGGAATGATATTTCAGAATTAGCTTTAATGCTCTCTGTCTTGACTGTTTACTTTCTCATTGTTTTCTGCTAAACCATCTTAGTTTGGGAATTCTTAATTGCTCCCTTACTTCCGTATTTCCCCCCCTTAGGTCCATAGTAAAGGATTCTTAGTTTCCCTTTGCTACTGATCTCCTTATGTTCTTCATCTTGATCCCGGTTTAAGGATTCTTCATTTCACTTTTACCCTGGTTAGGACTACCTCATCCATTTGAACCTGCAGATTTGCTTTTTGTTGTACTAGCCTACCCGGTGAACTCCTCCTTTAGTAATTGATCTGATCCAATTAAGCCACTCTGTGATTGATTCCATAGCCCAATGGCCTAAAGGCTTGCTTTGCCTATCTGTTCCTGGAATTCCACCACCCAATCAAAATTAAAACCTCATGAGCACTAAGAACTAGCCTAAAATCCCACCCAAAACAAAGTTAAATTATAAAGAGAGAGCCCTCTCTGGACTTAGGTTGGCTAGAACCCAAGTCTAAAATATTAGGTTTGTGGTTACCTCAGATTATTCCTTCTTTTTATAACTTCTAGGGAAGACTTCTGAGTGATAACATGCCTAAAGGATCTCCAACAACAAATGAATCATATCCAAGACATGCTCTACATTGTCTCCCCATCCTTTTTCTAATCCCATTTCATGTAACTTACCCACACCAGAGCCAAGTAACAATCAAACGAATGCATTAACATTTGTTTTTATCTTTTATATCTATAAAATTTGAATATGATTTGATTCAGGAACATATTAATTAGTATTTATAGCCTTCCTATCATAAGAAGGTATCAATCAAGTAGGACGTCACAAAAATAGACCTCAATGAGGTCCTAAAACAACTCCTACAATATCAATATTTTTCTTGTTATGAAAAAAGAACATATCTACAAAAGAAAAAAGCCATATATTATTTTTGTTCAAACTCTGTATATGGAATATTATTAGGAATGTTTTTAAGATGTTCCTCCGCCTTTACCAAAGGGGACTGTAGTTTGGTTAAACTCTATATCCTTTTATTGAACATCAATTTCTACAAGAAAAATGTCACACATTATTCTTTCCCATTTTTCAACATGCTACAAATGATAAATTGAAAGTCACATAAAACCAAGAGAAAACCCTTTTCTAACCAAAACAAGCAAACAAACAATGCCTCTAATAAAACTTCACACCTCAGAAATTTTGTCGCCACATGCCTAGGCTAAAGGTGATATTATTTGAATCATCTTTATGCCATACTTAATGGGATATTCATATGTTTATCGTGATATCAATTTGGTGCTAGAAGAAATATATGAATCTAGGTTATTATCAGTGAAATTCAAGTATAATTCATGAAAATAACATTGCAAGGTAGTGGAGGGAGAAACATCTTCATAATTAGGCTTCTCTATTTTAGTTTGATTTGATTTGAGTTTTTATTTGAATTTATATTTTTCTCTAAATAAGTGAAATAGAAAGATGAGAATCGAAATAGGTTTGTGAATTTTTAGTCTATTCATCTTATATATTGGGTTAGTGGAATTCTCAGTACAACGTTTCATCTTGTCACCCTGTGTAGCCTTTATATGTTTTTATTTTTTCCATGTGATGCATTTCCCAAGGAAAACTACTAGGCACTTCCTCTCATTCCAAGGATGGTCCCCAGAATAAGTTGGATTTTGTAGAAGCTCAAAGTCCTATCATGTCACTTACAAGAATAGAACTTGGATGGAGACTTGAGAGGACCCAATTGACAAACTTGTCATTTATATGTAATAATATTGATATCTTGAGAATAAAAAACCCATTTTTCCAAAAAATGTTATGCTACTAGACATAAAAATAATGTATGCCAAAACTTGCATACTGGACAAAAGGTAAAATGCATAACTTGCCAATCCTAGGGGTAAGGGTTACAACATGATTCACTTTACCATCAATTGTGTTGTGCATACTACACCAACTTTTTCATCCATATGCCACAAAGGGTGAAGATGTGGCTACATTTCTCCAACTAGAAAAACCCTATTGAAAACCACTTTACAATTTTTGAAAACTTTTTATTGTTCAAGTACAAGAAATTCCCAAACATCCACTTCATGCAACTATTTGTTTGAGTAAAAATTATGGTCAATTTTATCAATCACCTACATTTGAATTGAAGGATGTATGTGTTAGAAAGGAAACCATACAGTGAAAACTCAGGAAATATCTCTGAATCCTGAGGTGTCATAAACACACTATGTGTTATAGATTATTTTTTAGCATCTCACTGCTAAAGAAGATGCCAGTGTTCCATCCTCTAGCTCCTCATCAATGTATACTTCTAACAGTCACAACCCTAGAAATCCCAATTGGCACTTACTACAAGGAAAATACATGCATTTATACATGGAAGTCTCTCAGTTCTAGGAAAAATAACATATATCTTTAACCACCACTTTTGAAAGACAAAAATTAATAATTGTAAGGTCTTTTTTGGACACTAGAAAATAATTGAAATGAACTTACCTTTTGACCACAATTAAATTATATCTATGATCAGGTCAAATCATTTCGAAATCATTGATAATTACTACTACAGATTCCATTCCAAAAACACCATCTAAATCTTTACTTTTAGGTAGTCTATCATCCATCTAGATCAACCTCATCACCCTTTGAAATAACACGTCCTACAAATAAAGTTTCTATGGGATCAAGTAATTTGGCCGTATATGTGGCATAAACTGTGTTTCCTATTGTATTAACATGTAGTTCATACAACTTGCTTTCCTACAACATAAAATATCAAAGAAAATAATTGAAGAGTATATGTCTCTTGTTTGAAAGTTTGGGTATCTATTATGTATATATTTTTTTTCTAATTACAAGGAGATCTCCTATATTTATCATACATCAAGATGAGTCCATCATTTAAGACAAATGGATGGTAGTTCACGTACTATTCAGTAACAAGTCAAAGATGCACAATAATTAGATCACTGAACTGAGTAAACTTAATTAGATGGTGTATGTACACCAACATAAATAAATTTCCAAATTGATCAACCCATTACCTAATAATAGAATATTTACCAAGCGTAGTGGTGAAATGGAAGAAAAGTAAAATAAAAGCAGTAATGGGCAATGGAAGATCTTACCATCTTGCGTGACAAGTGGATAGTATGAAGCATTGAGGTTGATGAACCAATCCCAACCATTATTTTATCTTAGGAGAATTTCCACATCTTGCAGAGTATAAGAAACCATAGTTGGACCTTTGTATGTTACTAAATTGGCCTTTCCCACTACCTAAACGTTCTTTATTTTGGAAAATGTAGGGTCGGAATTCACATACATGGCCACTTCAAGCATTTCCCTTGGAGATTCCTCAAGTTCTAAATGTAAAAGATAATGGTTTAGAGGATGGTAGAGAGACTGTAATTTTCTTCTCATTCTTTGACTATCTCCCTTGGTTCCTGAGATCAAATAATGTAATCTCGGAAGTTTAGGCTAACATGAATGAGCATGTTGATACAAGTTAGCTTCCACAAAATATCCACCTGAGCCATCCATTTTTCTTCATTGAAGAGTTGATCCCCTAAGTGGATAAGCCAAACCTAATTGTTTTTATATAAATGAGAATCATGGATATCATAGAGTTAGCAACCATAGGAGCTAGCCATTTTATATCTATGACAACCTTGTGGAAGTGAAGGTTTCTCCTCATCTTATTAGTCAACTGAGAATTTTGAGGGACTATTGGTCCCAAATCAGATACATAGAACAAAAAAATTCAACAAAAGCCATCCGATAATGGGCCAGAGCTTCCAAATACTTAAGTAAATTCCATAGAAGAAACAGTCGAGAATCAATTAGATATGGTCCTACTCCTTGTGATGTTAGATTGGTGTCGACTATTATCAATGCGAAGAATGAAACATGTGTGCTAAATCTAGGTTGAAGATAGAAACGTAGATGATCTACATGCCCATTTTCTTCATCGGCATTATCAGAAGCTTGGAGACATTATGGATTCAATTCAACCCCAGTTACCCTACTTAACACCTCACTAACATAATCAAAAAAATGAATCTTTCATTATATCTCTTCTTGAAAAATAATTTACACCAGGGATCAGAAAAACTAAAGGATTCCTTAATCCAAAGACAACCTTGTCATGTTTCTCATAATTCCATCCCCTCGCTAAGAGAGGATGCCACACTGCCTCCCAAAATATGTCATCTTCTTGAGCTTTGCTAAGCATAAAATCTCCAGTTAGGAGATTAATAATCTCTTCAGTAGAAAGGGTGGAACATGCCCTACCCATAGGAATTTCATGACGAGAATAGCTAACTTGTTCTTTGTTGGCTATATGAGAACTACAGTAATATCTTCCTTGCCTTTTCCAATTCCTGTAGCTTGAACAAGTACATTTGGTTCTGCTAATGTTTTCAGCTTTGTAACAAACTATTCCATAGAAATTCTTTCATCACTAAATGACCTTTTTACCTGTTTATCATAAAATTATGTTAGACCCTATACTTATAAGAACATTCAAACTATCATAATAGGATTAAGAATAAAAAATTCATAACCAAAATATTTTTCTTCTAAATTATGCTTCATAATTCTATTGAGTTAAAAAAATAAATTGATTTTCAAACATATTATGAAAAAAAGATGGTTGATAGACTATCACCACAAACAATGATCAAGGGCTAAAATGATAAAACACTCAGCCCAAAATATAAAACTAGATTCCCACGAATACAAAATCACCATGAGACAAAACAAGGGAGATACCAATGATATTCCCTCTACAAATCCTTGGGCTTTCATACAATGAAGCAACCAGATTCTGGCAAGAGTAAACAAAAGAATCCCTTTACAACTTCTTGGGAAACATACAAGGGAGTAGCATGTACCTGAACAAGGAAGTCACTTAACTATCAACCATGGAAAAAGCCTTAGAGTTCATATCCCAGATCTCAAAAACCGATGGTTGTTACTTGAAGAATTGAGTTCACTTTTGTGAATGTTGTTCACAATTTTATGCTAATAGAATAATTTGGCATTTAGGTTATTATATATCACAAAACAAAAAGATCAATATGGTCAAGCTGGATTATGATATTTGGTTCACATTTCAGTTACAAGATGTATCATCCCATGGAAAATGGAAATTTTATTTTCACCCTTATAGCATTAATTTGGTGTAAGAGACATTAAAATTTCATACCAACACTCCATTGATGTATGGTTAGCAACATGTCATTTTTACATTTACATATCTAATTGATCTTTTGAGAAGAAAACTTACCTCTGGGATCTCATGTTTCAAATGCTTAGGTATGTGAGGAATTAGCCATGTTAACGATTCTTGTTGTCGCCATCCAGAGATAACATGTTTCCCTTGGATACACTTTCTGATTCTTGACCTTCCAGATTCTTCCCATTTGAAATACGAATTTGTCTTGAAGAAATTCCCATAATAGTGTATTAATACATCTCCCATTTCTTTGGTTTCCACAAATATTTTCACAGCTTTAAGATTTTTCCCATATATATACAACCCAAGTATGAATAAATCTTCCTCGCTTTTACTCCATGATGCACTTTGCCTACCACGCATGATCATGTAACTTCTCGAACTTGCATTTTACCCTGTATTATGTGTTCCTTACTGCTGAACTTGGTGATTGGAGTCAATAGAGTGCTTGTTTGAGTCGAAAAAACCAAGTTTCATATTTTTTACCATCCTCCATCCAACCTTGCCCCTTTTTCTTTAACTCCCATTACAATATGATGTATGAAGAAATTCTCAACCATAACAGTAGATTCTGTAGCAGTATCTTTTGATCTTAAGGATTATGTCTTCAAATCCATAATAGAACAAACTACATTGTTCTCTTTGAGTTGGCCATTGTTAATAATCACATGGGTACATTGATCATTTGTCACCTCAGACAAATCCAATTAGCTTAATCCACAATCTTTCTTTATAGCTCGAATTGGGGAAAATCCTTTGAATAGAACTTGTTATCTGAGGATATTCCATTTCTAAAAGGTGAGAGACGACAGATATGCATTACTAGCACAGGAAACCCTTCCACAAATAGTAGTTCAAAGTCTTTAGCCTTGTCATCTTTATAATACTCACTTCTATTCATTCCCAGTTGATGATGGCCCATATTCATCTTAAATGGTGGCACATTGACTTGATAATTGTCTCCAATTCGATGGGGAATATGTGGAATATCAAAGGTATCATCAGAGTTAGTAGAGGCCGATGACAGTAATGGAATTCCAAATATTTCATCAATTAGACCACTCCCATCACCACTTTCATGAGAAGATGACTACATTTCCTGTATTGTCCATAAGATAGGGGAAGCTAAATAGTTTAAAATTGTCCATAATAGGATCAACATTAGCAACACAAAAAACACAATACACCACACATCCCTTACAAATTGTTCGCATTAACAATCTATGCATATATTGTTGCACCACATCAACTAGGTACCTAGTTGACCTTAATGTGAGTATGGCTACAATTCAAGCCCTTTCTAATGCAATTTACCATCCTAGATCTACATCTCTAAGAAACAGCATAATTCTTACCTCCCTGAAATATTTTGGTAGCCTCAATATGCTTGGATATGGTCTTTCCACTTAGTTGTCCCAATATAAACTTAAAATTTCAAAACATAAAACCTAGAGAGATTTAGGAGTTGTCCATTATACAATTGCTACTTTTTCTTAGCTTAATTATTCACCTCATCCTCTTCTGTTGCAATGGGATTTTATACCTGGTACACTATTTCAAGTGTTCACAACCCATTAAAGCCCCCATTTCACCAAACATTACAATTGTAGGGAAAAACCACCTTACATGTTCCACCACTAAGAGAAGTCATCTTTTTAAAATCTCTAGCTTAATGGGAACAACTATAGTCTTTGAATATTGATGGCTTTGCTCAATTGTTTTTGTATGATATCACACTCCTCATTAGGTACAATATTGTCTATTTATTACATGTAATCACTTGCATCCTTTGGATCCATGTTGAATTTCTCTTCACCCCACGGTGTTCCCAACCATGTATCAAAGAATTTTGGTGTAAGGGCATACGCTAAGGCATCAAGTGGAAATTTTTCTTCACCCACCATTCTTACACCTCTATGTAGAATATAGTCACACAATTTTACATCTCTCAGCTCAATAATGTCCTTAAGTTGGCGTAGCATGGTGTCCATCTGTTCATAAACCAACCCAATCATTAGTTGATCTAAATTTGCAAAGACAATCATGTTATAAATAGGCTTGGTGAACAAAAAAAAACAAAAAAACATACTTAACCTATGCCCAAAAATAAGAATCAATAATAATGTCTTTCATTGTAGAAGAACCATCTCTATATGATGTAATATGTATCCTCAATTGCTTCCATACATCACTCACTATCATATCAGACAATTCTCATCCAATATTCAATAAGTGCCTAAAGGAAATCTAATAGTGGCCAAATCTAGTCCTCACAAGGCTAAGTAAATTGAATTTGGTAAATTTAGTGGAAACAAATATACACTGCAATGAAGGTGATGGACATCACTTCCTTGTACAAGGCCTTGAACCAGTCACACTCTTTATGCTTAGCAATATCATCAAGAGCCACACAGTAACTTAAATATGAATATGTAGAAAACTATTAAATTCTTTGAGAGAGCAACTGTAAAAGGTGTGAAGGGTGCCCTTTCTCATGCAATCACATCATGTTCTTGGGGTAGACATTCTCCTATGGAAATAGGTTCATATTTTGAAATTTTATGGGGTAATATTTGAAATGTTTGCTACTTGTTTGTACATTCATTGGTAGTGATTTAAACAATGTTCAAATGATGTTGAAGAAAGCCTTTCATTCAAGTTTGTTTTGGTTGGTACAAAAGGAGTCCAAGAAAATATCTCTCATAGTAAAACCTTTAGATGTTTATATTTTCTATTCAAATATATTTTGTGTGTTTTATTTAAATGTAATTTTTGCATGTGTTGATCATTGCATTAAAATATGTGCAACTCTACATAGGAAAATGTTTTGTTTGGACACTTGAACTTAGAGTGGTTGGGTTGATAATATCTTTGTCAACATGGATGGATTAAAGATTGACCAATAGTCACAAGCCAAAGGTTGGAACACTACATCCAAGGCAATGGAAAATGGATCATATTGAGATAATGGATGGAGTGAAAAAAAACAAAGTGAGGAGCATCTTCTACCAAAATTTCTATGTTATGAGGGTTGGAACCCAAACCTACAACATAAAACATAAAATCAGGTTGGGGTGGCGATTAAAATGCTAAAAATGTGGCAATGGGAAAAAATTTAATATTTGGGGTGGAATTTCTAGCTACCAGCAATTACTGAAGACAAGAGCATAAAATAATGAGGGTTGGAATGATGATTGAAATATTGAGCCAACTAGTACCATGAAAAATAATGCCAACCTTAACTAGTCAGATGCCAATGGTTGGAACACTAGTTCTAACATATGAAGGATTAAATTGGGGTAATAGCTCGGATGGAATTTCAACCAACTAGGAATTACTAAAAAAAGGAGCATCAAATAATGAGGGTTGGAACATTTCGAATAATGAGCCAATTATTACTATGGAAAATAATGTTAGTCTTCCTTAGTGAGATGTCAATTATTGGAATGCTAGTAGGAAAAAAATAGTTAAAGAACCATATTGGGATAATATTTGGAGAGAAAGCTCCAACAAACGATAGATCTTGAAAAAATAGCATCAAATAATAAGAGATTCCATTGGAGTTGAAATGATGAGTTGAGTATTACAACAAAAAATAATGCAGATACGTATAGGCAGAATAGATATGTCAAGGGAAAATCACACTAAAATTGTGTTGGCTTGATGTTACAAACGTTCTAATGATAGACTCATACCTTAACTTATCCTTAGACTTCAAGAATTTTCAAATGTTATAATTTGGTTAGCATATATATAATCCAATCAAACCATCTTTAATTATTGAGACATTTCCCTATGTAGAATTCAATCTGTACAAATAAGATGATAATATAATAGTTAACTACCTGAGATGTTCTATTTTCCTTTGCAAAATATAGCTTGTAGTAGTTATTTCCTTCTTTATAATATAATGCAGTCCTAATAATCCTTTCTCAAACAAGTTCCAATAATTTTAATATAAGTTGGAAGAACAAAATCTATTATGTACCAAGATATGATTAATGCACTGCCAACTTTAGGTTCCATTTTAGAATGGTCACAAAGAACATTTTCAATGACTACATTTCCATATTTTGTTGTTAATACATCTATGTTCTTGCAGTTGTCACAAAACATAAACATGTCATAGACCTGTCTTTCAGTTTTTCAACTAAAGAAACTCCCACACAATCAATTATTTCATATTTTATTCCAACATGAAAGAATATAAAATTACAAATTGTTGAAGGAATGAGCATTGGATTGACTAAATAAAATTGGCATATTGTACAAATTTTGGCTCATTGCATATATGACCATCATCCACAGTTTGGTGAAGTATCACTTAATACTTCTTATTCATTTTGGCTCATTGCATAGATGACCATCATCTAGGGTTTGATGAAATATCGCTTACTACTTCTTATTCAATTTACCAATCACTAAGAACACTGCTAGAACATATCAAAATTCCCTAGCATTTCCTTTAGACAAGTTTCAACAAACTTTATTTTACTATCATCTTTATCAGAAGGAATTATCTTTTACATTATCTTTGTAAACTCATTAAACTACAATTCAACCATCCACACTGGAACGTGTCAGGCCTGCTCACAGATGACCATCATCCAGGGTTTAGTGAGGGGTCATTGGAATTACATCACATGATGCTTCTTGTTCAATTTACCAATCAACAAAAAGGTTATTAGGATATACAAAAAATTCCCTAGCATTGCCTCGTTTCTGGTGAGTTTTAACACACTCTGTTTCACTAACATAATTAGCACAATGAATTATTAATTTTAGAATGTCTAACATTGTTATCCTCCCCACCTGGGTTCAAATCCTATGGAAACTAAAACTGGAACTAGAAATGGAAAGTATATTGTTTCCAATGTTCATTCCATGAATGCCCTACTAGGAAAATTGGATTCTCCTACCAGTGAAATAGTCAAACAGGATGAGGATCATGATCTATCTCCTGTTAAAATTGGAGAGGCTATACCTACGGAAGAATCTTACTCTTCCAAATAGAATGGAGAAGAAGATCTAGAAGAGGATGAAATTTACTTGGAAGAACAAATGCATAAAATAGATTTGGGGTATTCATCATATTCCACTGTATTTTCTTCAACCACTGCTATGAATGACCATGTATCTATCAATGCCCAAGAAGTTATCATAAGTGGATACCACCATAGTCTCGATTGTTCCTAATGCAAATATTTGTCCTTAATTGAAGTTCTTCATTACTTGGAAGCAGCGTGGCAGATCACCTACATTATGTCATGCAATGATGTATCATGTTGTACTAGATGGATATGAGCAAACGTACGTTGGTTCAGATTTTTCTAGGTATGACAGTCGAAGATTTTAGGATGAAGTTTACACTATTACCTACCAAACACAAATGCAACAGCTGAGAAGGATTTGTATGGAACACTCAAATAATTTTCTACAACTAAGAAAGATGAGTATGTGTCACTTCTAGATAATATTTTGCAAGAAAAACTTATTGGTGGCTTGGAGAAATCAAATAACACATATAAGGTTTTATTGTTTCTTAGAAAGAACGGAAACAAGCTTTAGTCTGAGGATGAGCCTTACCTTTATCAAAAGGAGTATTGGTTGAAACATGGACACAATAATGACAGAGATAGCAACTGTCATGGAGATTACTATATTTTGTTGAAGGATATTTTTTGGCTCAGCCCTTGGGATTCGTCTAGTGAAGCAATGTCTATAGAAATGATTGCATACATTAATATGGAAGCAATTTCAATGCTTCAGAAATGACATTTAAAAGGCCTTGCTCATGTGGATGTGAAACCTAATTTTTTTTTAATTGGCCAACCTAGAACTTCTGGTGAGAAAAAGCTTTTTCTAGTAGATCTTAGTTTGACCTCAAGATGGAAGGATTCATTATCAGGTCATAATGTTGACTATAATCAATGGTTGAAGAAGATGGAAACTTCTCCTGAAATTTTATGTTTCTTATGTTCAAATATAAGTTTGGGATGTCTGCCACTTACATTATCCAAGGAGGTAACCAACCAACTTCCATTATTCAAGGAAGGATTGGAAAGAATGTCCAAAATCCCTCACAATGTAGAACCTAGTTCATCTCATTCAGATTTTGGAGATTCTAAACAAGGATGCATAATACACATACATTTATATCACAATGTTTATAGCCGCTATTCTTTCATGTCAAAACCTACTTATCCAATAATTGGAGGACAAGCCAAGTAATTTCCATATAAATGTCAAGTATAGAAACCATAGAATAATATTATCGGAGGGAAGGACATTAACTGGATGGCTGGATAGCAATATCCATCATTCTGAGCTAAAATCCCTTAACAGCATTCCTAAAATTATCTAAATATATAATTTTGCAAAGCATGTCTCTCAAATTGTTTTCATTCTTCACCAATTTACTCTGGCCCAATTGAATAAGCAAGGAGGTGATGTTGATGCAGTTAAAATGAAGCACGCCCCTTTTATTTTGATGCAGATCACATCTAAAATATGGGGACTAAAAGATGGTTTAGTTATCCTAGTTGCAGAAGCAGACGATACTGAGGATAACATGTCCTTTGTTAGGCATTGCTTTAGTCATGAGATAAGTATGGATAGCTCCTACAGAAACATAGCGGGGCATATTTCTCTGCCATTTTGTTCACAGTGCCACAATTGGTTCTGACAATGATAGTATTAACCTTGTATCGAAGGTCATTTCTGAAAAAAATTCAGGATTCATGCCCAAGTACACTTAAGACATGATTGTTGATGCTGGAGCATACCTAGTTTCGATAATCATGGAAAAAAGATAATAATAAAAAATGAACTGAACAAAAACCCCCAAAGCCTTTATGTAAGGACTAATGTTGTGGATAACAGAAAGGAATATTCAAACACAAAGGTACATTCATTGGGTGAGAAATACTTGGAGAAATAATTAGACTAAATGAATAAAAAAACCGCATCAGCTTGGAGGACACTAAAAGTGTCGAATGTAAAATGGGAATATGTCAGTAAACTTGAAGATGAGAAGAAGTCAATTCTTGACATAGTCCAACTACCTCTTTTTCATCAAGAGTTGGTAGAATAGGACAAGGTGTAGGTTTTGGTTGAAACTGATACTCTCGGTGGTAGATTTGAATGGAAATTTATAGCTATTGATGGAAAGGACCTTGTGCTTGAACAAATTTACAAGTATGTTGTTGGTGTCAATCCTATCTCAATTGAGGGAGATGAGGTTAAACAAGAAATGACTCAGCTAAGACAATAGTTGTGAATTCTGTGAGGAGATTCATGCAACATTTCTAGAAGGGTATAAGTAAAATGGGGGAGTTCACCAATAAAAATCGTTCTACTCAAAAATTCTATGGAGGTGACGATACCCCTCAAAATTTTAAAAGTATTGACCTAGCCCTCTATGAATTTGAATTAAAGGATATCAAATATTATTTATTTACAGGCAATGATATTTCTTTGAAAGATATTGAAGAAGGGAGAAAACATAGTGGGCAACAACAGAAGTTGTCATTGCCTGAGGACAAGAGATTTCGAGAAGGGAGGCTTGTAATGTTCCAAAAAACTTAATTGCTTAAGGGACAAAGTAGACTATCAATCCCTGTAGGCTATAGTCCTTCATAAAGCAAAAAAAGTCCCAAATTTCCCACTGTACGGTGAGTTTTGGGGTAGCTGGGTGAGGAAACCCAAAGTTGGGGCTTGGGGTAAAGTTTACTCAATCAATTATGAAGAAGAGTCCCCTATGAGAAATATATAAATATGGGAGGATTGAATTCATTTTGAGAGCATCAATTGTGGATAATTTTATTTCTATTTTTCTTGAGCCTGAGGCTTTGAGGGTTTTAAGAACCCTTTTTCTCTTGTCAATTTCGGTGGTGAAAGATTCCACCCTAGCTAACACCATTTTGTCATTTCTCACTGTTATGGGATTAGTAATTTGATTTGGAAGGGGAGTGAAATCTTGCTAGTTCTTGGTATTTATTTGAGAACCAATCTGATAGGAAAGCAAGTATGTTTTATTTCTCATTTTGGCATAGTTCGTGCATCTGAAAGGCAGTGAAAATTCTTGTTGGGATTTTGTTCTGTTAGGGGTAGTGAAGCTCCCTATAGGGTTGATCCCTTGTTTTGGGCATGAGAATATCATCTATAAGGATAGTGAAGTGATTTCTCTTCCTTTTTCCTTGTTCTAGCTACATGAATCATTCAATGAAGGGAACGGAAATTTAAATACTCTATGATAGCTCACTTTATGTTCGATCAAGGTATCGATAGGTGATTTTTTTAAAAGTGGATGAAGTTCTGCACAGAAAGACACCTTCGGATGGTGTTCTGTAGCTAAGGAATACATTTTTTGTGAATATTAAACTACTATATATCCACACATGAGCAATTCTATAGCAAGGGATTAGCATGTTGATCATCTTGAGGATTTTGGAAGTATCTGTCTTAGGGCATCTACGAAGGCTGAGGTAGAATAAAGTAGGACAAAATCCTTAATTCCTTTATGTGGGACTAAAACAGGATTCGAAGTTGGTCCAAGGAATAAGTTCCTCCCTATGGAATAAATGAGCCATTAAAAACTTTCACAATGGATTGAACAGGTTTTGAGAGCTCGGGTCTAATAGATAGAAAAGGTTTGAGGCTTGTAGCCTCTCAAATATAGCATAGTAAGTAGTCATAGGTCTTAGTTGATCTGAATAAAACTTTAAATGGGCATACTTTCACTGTGATATATGGTTAAGGTTTTTGGTCCTATTGACCAGGAGTTTGAATTATTTCATATGGGATTTTTTTTAACTGAACTACATGTTGAATGAAATTGAGCTAATTGGGTATAATATATTATTGAATAATATATTGTCTTTACAAGATTTTATATTGTTGTTTATAGAAGGATTGAGAAATGACATAAATTTGATTGTTCATCAATTTGTATTGGATTAAGTCACTGTGTTAGAAAAAGGAAAATTTGTTACTAGGAAATTCTAGGGCAGAATTGCCCTAGATCTCTACACATAGGAATGCAAGAATTAGATTCGTCTACTACTAAAAAAAAAAAAATAGAGGCATGTTGTATGAACCAACAACAACACAAATTTCCAAACAATTAAATAATTAAAAAATTAAACTGTTAGAAATAGAAAATGGTAAATCACTTGTTTAATGTCTTCCAATTCTACATAATCCTCAAGAAAGAAACAAAGATACTTGACGAATATATCCACCTAATGAAAAAAGTACAAGCACCTTATGGTTAGTTGTACGTATAGACATGATAGCTTAACCACAGTTCTTATAACAACGAATAAAGTAATGGATGAAAAACAATATATAAAAATGAACCTCTTCTTATGCAAACCCATCCAATATTATTAAAACATGTTTATTTAAAGATACCCATGAAAAAGGGGTACACCTCTTAAAGAGAGGCAAGTGGAGTATGGACCTTCTACAAAAAAAATGATTGTTTATGAGGCTTGAAATTTGAAATATTAAATATCTTTAGAAGCATTGACATCTGCAACTAGTTGGCATAACCTTGTTGAAATTTAGATTCAACATTTTGAGGGTTCTTGAAAATATTTAATAGAAGACGTTTAAGAAATGGACAAAGCATACAACAAGGATTGCAATCAGTATACTTGCTTAAGCCTAGAAATCTATTGTTCAATGATTGTTCTTGGAATGTTTCAGGTGGAAAAAGTGGTTAGTACCTATCTATTTCCCTATTTGGGACTAGATGATTCATGGGAAAAGTATTGCAGAGCTTCCCAGAGTTCAAGTGAAGAGGCTCTGTAAAAAGACAATCTTTCTCCCCACTGAGAAATATTGGGAGGGATCATGGGGGGAGTCCTAGATCGAGAAGGTATATGCACTTGATCTATGTACCGCTTTGAATAATCTCATAGATATAATGCAAGCTACCGCACCTATACCTTGAAAGGGGACTTATTCAAGTTAATACGTAGCCAACTAGGATCTTATGAGTATCACTATTACCTCCTGGGGGTACCACTATGATTTCTTCTTCCGGCCGAGACATAGCACAATGTGAGTCCTTACCACTTATCATGTCTTGAGTTAGGAGAGTTAGTGGGGTGAAAGATCTATGGAATGTTAATTACAGTTCCTTAATAGATTACCAATTTTTTTCCATTTCAAGTCATCATTTTCATCTAATAGAACATCTATCTAGGATTGCAGTATCTTATAAAATACAAGTATCTTCCTAAAATTAATGTTGATATGTAGGGCTCTGTTTGGAGAGATTAAAGGTGGGTTTATGATAATCTCATTTTCAACTATAATAGCATAATGCCCTTTTATGCATAAAAAGATTCCATTAGCCCCAATCTTGAATGCAAGATGGTCTTCGTTGAATTTTGAGTTATATGGATCCACCAAATGAGAACAAATTTACCCTATAATATTTATTATAATCTTAGAATATTTTCTTTATCAAGGCCATCCTAGAATGTCCATGCTTTCTAAAAGTAAGTTTACCGATGAAAAGTGCCCCTATTTTTTCAAGGGTGAGACACTAAGTCACATATTATGTCCTGATTACCTCAAAGAGCATAGCCTATATTCAAAGATAGTGGTGGAGCATGTGAAGCAGCAGTATTGGGCATTGAATATATAGAGGATAGCTTGATTTATGCCATGAAGCACTATTGACATGAATAAAATTTTAGGTTTCTTTAGAGGTTTTCTAAGCATTATCAATTTTGAAAGTTTGTTGGGTAGATCTCAAGACCTTCCAAGACCATTCCATTATAATAAGAGAATCCCATGCAACTGGGTTGAGCATAATTGGCCTTGCCAAAAGTTCAAAAAAAAAATTGTCATTGTTGGAAAGATGAAATTCATCAATATGATAATATTTGTGAGGACATTTCTACAAACACAAGAGACTTTCAGCTTGCAGAAGACTTAACATGTGATGAGGATTTTGATGATGAAAAGGAAATTTTATAAAAAGGTAGTTGTTTCAACGATGAGTTTGGAGTTTCATTCTCCTTGGATCTCACAAAAGAAAGGTTAATCGGTGAATTTTTTCTTGCATAACAGTGGGCACAAAATGCACAATGACATAGATATGACCTTATTCCACAATGCACAAGGTTCCACATGTGCCATATTGAAATTTAAATGAATTGAAAATCTCAATCATTAACAAAATCCATTACATAATGGGTGAACATATTCAATTTTTCCCTTCTACATAACCATAACTACAATATGAAAACAATATCATATGAGTTTGAATCAGAAACAACTCTGCATGGGAATTAGGAGAACTCATATGAGAGACTCGACCCAACAAATCAGCTCAGAACAGACTTCAACAATAACTTAGTCCATTAAAAGGCAAGGAAATATACAGTTAAGAAATGCAAGTAACCTAAATAAAGAAAAAATAAGGTAACTTATTAACCGAAACACAACCTGATTCTAGGAAGGAATTTTAATGGAGTTTGACTTGTATCGTCAGCTAGGAGAGCAGATTCAATAGTTATAGCATCACATTTTCATGTATGACATGCCATTAAATGCTTAAGGTTACATTGAAAGATAAAAAGCAGAAATCCAATGAAACTAACCATACCAAACCCTAATCCCAAAGGATGAGCAAACATAAGGAACCACTCTAGAATCTAAACCCCAACTAACAACATAATTAATTGAGGGAAGCCAAATCAAGAAAAAGCTAGTAACAGGAAAACAAACAAGAGAACCACATAAGGCATAAGCTTTCAAACAAAATAGTCATGTATTTATGAACAAGAGCCCTATGTGTTTCCTGATTGATCAATGAATGGGAGAGGTGGCTTGACTTACACGTGAAGTATTTTCCCTCCTCAAAAGCCTTGGTCCCAATTTCCCTAAACAATCTGCATAAAAATAACCCAAATACAAATAATTGTTTATTACACAAATAACACCAAATAATATTAACTAAACACTCCACTCCTCAAAGTTTACTAAACATTCCACATCGAATCTATGAAAAGAGGATGTGCAAATTCAAAATAACCCCAAAAATTGAAAGAATCCCAAATCAATTTTCGCAGGAATGAATCAAAAATCCATATGTTTTATGTTCTTACCAAGTGAAGTGCAATCCTAAAAATCATCCAGATTAATCACCGCAATGAAAATGAATACAAAAGGCAAGAGGAATGCCAAAAGAAGCATTGCATAAAAGAGGGTCTTGTAGGATAAATAATGTGCATCAAGCTTCACCTTCATAAAATCTTCCATTGGTGGTGGAAATGGTGATTGAATACAAAAGGCAAGAGGAATGCCAAAGCAGCACTACGTAAAAGAGGGTCTTGTAGGATAAATAGCCGCATCAACCTTCACCTTCATAAAATCCACCATTGGTGGTGGAAATGGTGATTGGAGACATGTGAGATGTGTGAACCTGTAATTTTATATTTATTATTCCAATACATAATCTTGCCTAGTTAGGGCCTTTTTAAAATAATCTATTGGGTTTTATAATTTATTGAACACTAGTGAAAATCCATGGAATCTGTGTGTAAGGTGACCACAATAGATCCATTCAGAAGATAGGTTTGGTTAGTTATGAGTTCCAAATAAAAACAAAAACCCCATCACCATTTTTGCACACTTATGTCTGTATCTAAAGTCACCATCGGAGTATATTTCCCTAATTATCTTAACGTTTTCAATCCACCTACATTGAAATTAATATAAATTTAGACTTCATTACCATTACCATGTATCTTTTAACTCTGTTAAACTTAGTAAATAAGACTTCATTCCCACAATATTTAACTCTAACATAGTTACGATCAAACGAGATCTATTACCTCAAAATGGGTACTCGAGCCCAAAAACCCCAAAGCATGAAAAGACAACCCAAAAATAAGAAGTGTTGATTATAAATCACCATTTTTTTCAGAGTAAATTTTCAATATTTTTTTAAAAATAACGGTAAAAAATAATAAAATCCATTTTTTTTGGTGCAAAAAACACGTGGAAATCAAAAAGTGTTGATGCCAGAATAACGTCTTTTTTTTTAGGGTATATTTTCAATATTTTTTAACAATGACATTAAAAATCAAATATCATGACTGAAAAACTTTAAATTTCCAATGATTTTCAAGCATGATGTTAAAGATTTATTTCACATCTTTGAAAGGCCTTACAATTCCAACGATTTTTAAGCATGACATTAAATTAAAATATCACTTCCTTGAAAAGCCATAAAATTCCAACAATTCTCAAGCATGGTGCTAAGAAAAAGTACTTATAACTATTTTCAACCATAACATTAAAGATAAAATATCATGATTTATAAACATTAAAATCTTGACAATATTTCATCCATGGAATTAAAACCAAAGATTGTGACTACAAAGCAATCCTAAGTTTTCAAACTATCTCAAGCATGACATTACGAAAAAAAAATTATGACTAAAAAGACTTTAAAAATGAACACGTGAATGAAATAGTTAATATACCAAGAGTATTTTTTTTTAAATGCTAAATGTATAGCGATTTTAAAATCTTAGCCTAAGACAACTTGATACATTGCAAAAAAAAAAATTCAACTATCAAA
>APFE031728755.1:39958-50069 GCA_000404065.3 Pinus taeda | reverse complement strand
AAATTGGGAAGAAAACAAGAAGAAACTTTATTGGTAGCAAGTCGCTCTTGAACATGACACTTTCCTTCCGCATCCATGCCGGGTTGGGTTGTTCCGCTCACTGGTCCTCACCATTGTTCCGACACGCCATCCATCTTTGGGGTTAACGCTACCAATCCATCATCAGTGTTGCCGATATGTTCAAGAGAAGTCATTCAGGAAATTCACCTGTGTCTCACCCACTGCAATAGATTCATGCTTCATTCCTTCATGACTGCCACCCTGAACCCTATATCGTCAGTTTTTTTTCACCTCCAAAATAATTTGCTTCATTCCGTGTCGTTGATGTGGGATTCATTAAGGCCCTCTTGCGATGGGCCACTTCTTGTCGACATCAGCTCATTATCCAAGAAGTTGACTTAGGAACAACCCTTTCAGTACTTTGAAGCTTGCATTCCTTAATGGCAAGTTTCTCACTTTTGGCGACAGGTTTACATCAATGGCCTTCGACCGAGAGATTTTGCGTGGTGTTCGACGCCAAGTCCCTTTTTCACACCACATAAATTGTACTGTAGTACCTTGAGGGTCATTGTCATTATTGGTGATTCCTTTCGTGCCTGTTAACAGCTTACATCATTGGCTTGTAATCAAGCGATGTCTTTCCATGTTCGACTCCAAAACATTTTTCACATGGATCGACTTGTACTCCGAGTGAAGATTGGATGAGTTTTTAAGGCCCCTCTCTGTTGCTTCAATCCAATGGAAAAGCTGAATCATTTTCTTAATAGTATCCAACATAGGTATGTAGATTCCACTAAAGTCTCTGAAAAAATTATGATAAAAACATTCCAACCCATGAAAACTATGAACCTCAAATAGGCTCTTTGGAGATGGCTAGCTAATAATAGCTGCAACGTTTTCTAGGACCATCTTCAACTTGTTCTTTGCAATCACAAAACCCAGATAAACCAGTTCTCTTTGAATAAAATTACATTTTTTTAGATTTATCAGAAGCTTATTCTGTTGCAATTTCTCCAACACACTTTGAACATGTCATAAGTGTTCTTCCTTAGTCTTGCTAAAAATTAATATATCATCAAGATACACTATCACAAACATTCCAATGAACTCTTTCATCATTTCGTTCATCAGTCACATAAAGGTACTAGGGGAATTACTTAATCTGAATGACATTACCAGCCACTCATAAAGCCCTTCATTAGTCTTGAATGATGTTTTCCATTCATCCCCTTCCCTAATCCGAATCTGGTGATAACCGCTCTTCAGATCGATCTTTGAGAAGTATGCTACCCCACTCAAGTAGTCCATCAGATCATCCATTCGTGGCAGTGAAAACCTATACCTGATGGTAATCTTGTTGATGGACCTCGAATCCATGCACATTCACCATTCTCCTCCTTTCTTGGGAGTGATAATTGTCGGAACTGCGCAGGGGCTCAAACTCTCCCTTATCATCCCTTTATCCAATAATTCCTGCACCTATTTTCTAATCTCCTCATTATCTTTGGGGCTCATCTGGTATGTTTCCTTGTTTGGTAGACTTGCTCCAGGTATCAAGTCAATGTGATGACTGATACTCCTCTTATGAGGCAGTTTATCTGGTAGATCATCCACTACGATATCACTAAACTCCTGCAACATCTCCTGAATTTCTTCTAGTAAATCTGAAATTTCAGTGTGTAGTAACATTGTCTTTGGCCTCCTTACTACAGAATAATTCACTTCATTGTCTTCGATCTGCTTTAATAATTCCATTCCTCCCACCAATAACACTTTTATTCCACTCGTTTCTGCCATTTCTTCCTCCTTGATGGGTACAAGTGTGTGCTTAATCCCATCTTTGACAAACTTGTAACAATTTGTCTTTCCATCATGCATTACCTTCCTATCACACTACCATGGCCTTCCTAGCAGTATATGACATACATCCATTTGCATAATATCGCAAACAAACTTGTCCTTATACCTACCAATATGAAACTTAAATTCACATTTTTCTTCAACCAACAACTGATGGCCTTTCTAAAACAATGATACCTTATAGGGAGTGGGATGCTTCAGCCACTTCAACCCCAACTTCTCTACCATCTTTTTGGCAACCAAATTATCCATGCTCCCACTATCGATAATCAACTTGCAGCATTTTCGTGTGACTTACAAACTGTCCGGAATAATGCCTTCCTTTGAGTTAGGTCAGTTGTCTCCTTTGCTCATTTCAAAAGTATTTTATTTAGAACTAAGGCTTCCCTTGTTTTTGGCATATTTTCGGGTTCTTGGGGTGGTGCCTCTGCTTCCTCCAGCTCTGCAAGATATGCTCCTCTTTGACCAACTTGTTCCGCTCTAGGACACTCAAAAGACTTATGCCCCCATTTGTGGTACCTATAGCACTCATAAGCAACCCCCCCTACCTCTGCCATTTCCCCTGCCTCTCTGATATGGCCTTCCTCCTCTAGTGTTATCTACTTTTTCCATTGTCCCTAAAGTTTTAGAACTACTGCCCTCTTCACCATTGTTGGCAGTTCATCCTCTGCCATAGGATTGTCCTCTTCCTCTACCAGTTCCTCGTCCTCTCCTAGCATTTTGTTTTCTGATGATTTTCTCCTCTACCTTCATGGAACTCTGGTAAGCTTCCTCTACATTTTTTGGTGAAGGAATGCTTATCTCATCCAATATTTCCAATCTCAGACCATTTACATACCTTGCTATTTTTTCTAGGGTATCCTCCATGTAACCAACTCTTAAATTTACTCGATAGAATTCTTCAATATATTCTCTCACTGTCATTCCTTTTTGCTTCAAATTCTACACTTGCCGATGTAGAGCAATCTTGTAATCTTTGAGAAAAAATCTGCCCTTCATATTGGCCACCATTCTTGGCCATTTCTTTATTAGCAACTTATTCATCCTTCTCCTTTCCGCATGGGCACTATCCCACCACAAGGCTGCATGCCCCTTCAACTTGGTTGCAATGAATTTAACTCTCTGATCTTCGTTGAGCTCTTTACATTCAAAATACTTGTCCAATTTTCTAATCCAGTCCAGCAGAACTTCTATGGACAAGCTGCCATTGTTGGAATTTTTGGCTTAGGCTTGCTGCTAGCCAATAGGACCAACCTCAAGAATTTAATTTCTAGTCCTTCCTCATCCGATCCATCTGCCAAAACTATAGCTTCTTCTTTGCTATCATCTCCTACCTCCAGATCCTTTCTCCTTCCTGCTTCAACTGCCTCCAAACGGGCAGTAACGATCCTAATTTCCTCCCACAATCCTTCCTCTGCTACTCTCTGAGCACCTCTTCCAGATCTCATCTTCCAACTTCCATTTCTCAGGAAAACTAAAAATCCTACTCTGATACCAAAATTTGGTGGCCCAACCCTCATGCTGACTTGGACAAAAGGTTGTTTTTTTTTTTATGACAATAATTAAATTTATGATTTCTTATCCAACTTTAAAGTACTGGAGGAGGAGATTATGCATGTGACCGCATACAATTACACTCTGGAGTAGAACACATGTCTCGTCCTCATTTTACGTCCTCCCACTCAATGTGTAACCCTAACCTCTCTTCAACTTGGTCATTTTTCATTTGGCAAGAGAAGAGTTCTGTGTGACTATGCTCTCGTCTGGTTCTTCCTTAAGGGTTATGAACTCATTATTCCAGCACACTACTGGTCCTCTGGACTGTTTGTTGGTTGTTTGATGGCCCTGGTTTGTTTTCCAACACTAGGTGACTGTATTTGGTGGGTATCTTAAACCTGGTGTTTTTGTACTCCTTTGATAGCTCTTAATGTCTAAACCTTTGTACCTGTGGTTATGGTTTGTTGGCTCTGCTATTCATCTAGTTGTTTGGTTGTTTTCACACTCAAGTGGTGGCCACAAGTTGACCCCATTCTCAGCCTCAACTCACCAATTTACAGGTAAGCATTCTCTCTGAGCTTCAATGCTATTTAACTTTTCCTTCCGATGCTGACCGGTATGCTCCCTTGTGGTCAAGGTCCCTTGCAAATCCGCTACCTATTGTTGTTGCTTCTCCACATACAACAACCTCTCTCTCTCTGGTAAGGAAAATCCCTTTTATATGTTTTTTCTTTACTTCTTCTCCTCGAAGTTGGTTTCTATTATCTAACTCTCTATGGATGATGACTTTAGGTGGAGGGCGAGCACCTGATACTGGTCTCGGCTCATTTGGCCTCCACTAGACTGGGTAGGGTCTCTCCATGGTATTTTTGTTCATCGACTATTGTTCAGTTGTGTAGCACGTTTTGGACTCAGTATTTTAGTTGTTTAGGTTGCTTTATTGTAGATTCTGGTTACTGTAAATTTTGGCCACGGTCCAGTTTTTTGAATGAATTCAAGGTTTTGTAATTCGAGTATGTTTCCAGGGTTTGAACCCGGATACTCAACATTTGCTGTGACGTTATCTGGTGGATTTATATATGTATATATTTGGGGGTTTTGAAACGAACTCTCTATTCTCCTTGAATATGAATTGTAACTTACCTTAAGTTATTTCTTAGATTTGCTTACTATGTAGCCTCTAGCTTAATATTGAATTTTGCACTTGTGAAAAGAAAAGTAGTTTTGTATTTGACTAGTTTACTTATTACCTGGAAAGCGCGCAGTCTTCGTGTTTCTAGTCTTTGTACTTAGCGGTTATAAAACCCTTTGGTATGTTACTTGTGCGCTCGTTCTATTTGGTTTGTTGCCAACAATGCTCTTGGGTCATCGTCTCTTGGTCCTTGTTGTCCTTGCTTGTCCTCAGAGTCTGCCATAGTATATTCCAGCATACGAATGTTTGCCTCTATCTTGGAGATGTTATCAATATTTTGTTTGGAAATGCACTCAATGATTTTGTTTAGGAACGTGAAAAGAACTAATTGCACATGGAAATCAGATCACTGTAAAATAACACTTCTACATTCTTTATTGCTCTTCTACTATGGTGGGAATCAGCCCTTACAAAATTTTTTCTTTCCTATTTTGTACTACTATATGAAACAGTTTGTGAAACTGCCAACAGTTAGCTTTAGTTACATTCTCAACTGTTCTTCTAACTTATCAAACTAATTCCTAAATATTAACTTGAAAGAAAAATGAACATGAAATTACAAAATGTAAAGGACTATTGGGCTCTAAATGATAAAAATTCTTAGAAAAAATAAAATGAACCCAGGTGCTATGACCTCTCAACCAACCAACTTGTAACATGTAAGACAAACACCTGTCTTCCTGTTTACCCTAAGATGGATGCTCATGCATCAGGCTCCCGGGGTAACAAAAAGTCATGGATCCATTTCGTGAGTTCCTCAACAGAATAGCCTGATCGTTGTATTTGTGCCACGTCAAGCCACGAACTGTCCTCAATCAGACAGTTCTTCCACTTAACAAGGTACTGAAGGTACGCTTTCCTGCGAGAGCGTTTGGTCACTTGTGTGTCGAGAATTCTCTTAATCTCAAGGTGCTAAACTGTAGGCATTTTCCTCATCCAAGAACCATTCTCAATATGGGTGTCCCATTATGGCCATGCTGCATTGTCGTCTTCAGGACTGGCAGTAAATGGAAACAAATCTACCACGTTAAAGATGGGCGATATGCCTATATTTGGTGGTAGCTATAATTCATGGGCATTGGCAAAGAATTTGCGAAGAATTTTGCAGGGGAAATCTTCTTGTATTTCAGCTTGTTATATTCACCCTTAGGATATCGTTTTTTACGTAAATGCACAAGGATTTCGTCCCATACATTAAACTGTACTTCTTGCTGCTTTAAATCTACATGCTGTTTATATCTCTGACTGTTGTCCTAAAATTTCGACTTTACCTGCTCATGTAGGTCATTCATTGCCTTGGTGAAATCTTCCCCGTCAGCACTCCTTTGTAATTTTCCTAGATCTCGTAGCTCATGCACTATTCGAGGATGCATGACATACAAAATCTAAAAAGGACTGTAACCCATGTTACAATTTGGTGAATTGTTATAAGTGAATTCCGCCTAAGCAAGCACACGATCCCGCATTTGTGATTTCTCCCCAAACAAACTTCGTAGCAGGTTTCCCAAGCTCCTATTCACCACCTCTATTTTCCCATCAGTTTGTGGACGATATGCAGAGTTGAAACTCAACTGAGTGTCCAACGTCTTCCATAGGGTGTGCAAAAGGTGCCTTATA
The DNA here is from genome assembly GCA_000404065.3 of Pinus taeda. Classification (NCBI taxonomy): domain Eukaryota; kingdom Viridiplantae; phylum Streptophyta; class Pinopsida; order Pinales; family Pinaceae; genus Pinus; species Pinus taeda. Next base: position 43,903 of record APFE031728755.1, on the reverse strand, counting down.
AATTTCACATCCCTGTCCGAGATAATGGACCTTGGTAAGCCATGCAACCTGATGATTTCCGTGAAAAACAAGTGTGCTATGTGAGTGGGATCACTGGTTTTTCGACAAGGAATGAAATGCACCATTTTCAAAACCTGGTCTATTACCACCATCACCGAGTCAAAACCTCACTGTGTCCTTGGTAGACCCAAGAAAAAATCCAAGCTGATTGAGTCAAATGGTCTACTTGGAATAGGTAGTGGCGTGTAGAGTCCTGTATTTTGGCTATGTCCTTTCACCAATTGGCACACTTTACACATAGTCACATATCACTGCATATCCCATGACATCTTTGGCCAGTAATAAAAGTGTCCTAACTATTCTAATGTTTTGTTTATGCCAAAATTCCCTACTAGACCTCCACTGTGCTTCTCCCGACTGATATTTTCTCTCATCGAATAATCAGGAATGCATAATTGTCACCCTTTAAACAATAGCTTCTCCTGTAAATTACACTCCAACCATGGACTATTTTTTCTTAGCAAAGGATTCTAACAGGCTTCATAAGCCTCTTTAAAATCCGTGTCGGTCTAATACAAGTCTTTCAAATGCTCGAATCCCAACACTTGTATCGTACTCTCCTACAAGAGAAACACTCTTCTTCTCAACGCATCTGCCACCTTGTTGGCTTACCCGCTAATGTTTTTAACACAAAAGTGGAACTCTGTAAATATTCAACCCACTTATAATGCTTGTGATTTAGCTTATGTTGTTGCATCACATATTGCAATGGAGGGTTATCAGAAAATAAAACAAACTCACTCCCCAATAGATAGTGTCTCCAATGCTTTAGTTCTTGGATGACAACATAGAATTCTTTGTCATAAGATGAGTACTTATGCCTACTCTCATTCAACTTCTCACTGAAAAAAAACAGGTTTGTCTTCCTGGCTAAGTACAGCTCCAATGGTCATACTTCTTGCATCACAATGGACTTGGAAGAGCTTATTAAAATCAGGAAATCTTAGGATTGGATTCTCAGTGATTTTTTTCTTCAATAACTGGAAGCTCCTCTCTGTTGCTTCAGTCCAATGGAAAGGCTAACTCGCTTTCTTAATAGTGTCCAACATAGGCGTGCAGATTCCACTAAAATCTCTAATAAATTTACAATAAAATCTTGCCAACCCATGAAAACTACGAACCTCAAATAGGCTCTTTGGGGATGGCCACCTAATAATAGCTGCAAATTTTTCTGGGTCCATCTTCAACTCGTTCTCTGTAATCAAAAAACCCATATAAACTAGTTCACTTTGAAAAAAAGTTACATTTTTTTAGATTTATTAGCAACTTATTCTCATGTGATTTCTCCAACACATTTTGAACATGTCGTAAGTGTTCCTCCTTAGTCTTGCTAAAATTTAATATATCATCAAGATACACTATCACAAACTTTCCAATGAACTCTTTCAGCATTTCGTTCATCAGCCGCATAAACGTACTAGGGGAATTACTTAATCCGAATGACATTACCAGCCACTCATACAACCCTTCATTAGTCTTGAATGATGTTTTCCATTCATCCCCTTCCCTGATCCGGATCTAGTGATAACCGCTCTTCAAATCGATCTTTGAGAAGTATGCTGCCCCACTCAAGCAGTCCATCATATTGTCCATCTGTGGCAATGGAAACTTGTACCTAATGGTAATCTTGTTGATGGACCTCGAATCCATGCACATTCGCCATTCTCCTCCTTTCTTGGGAGCGATAACTGTCGGAACTGCACAGGAGCTCAAACTCTCCCTTATGAGCCCTTTATCCAGCAATTCCTACACCTATTTTCTAATCTCCTCGTTATCTTTGTGGCTCATCCAGTATGCTTCCTTTTTTGGTATACTTGCTCCAGGTATAAAGTCATTGTGATGACTGATACTCCTCTTAGGAGGCAGTTTATCTGGTAGATCATCCACTACAATATCACTAAACTCATGCAACATCTCCTGAATGTCTTCTAGTAAATCTGAAATTTAAGTGTGTAGTGACACTGTCCTTGGCCTCCTTACTACAACATAATTCACTTCGTTGTCTTTGATCTGCTTTAGGAATTCCTTTCCTCCCACCAGTAATGCTTTTTCTCCACTCATTTTTGTTGTTTCTTCCTCCTTGATGGGTACAAGTGTGTGCTTAATCCCATCCTTGAAAAACTTGTAACAGTTTGTCTTTCCATCATGCACTACCTTCCTGTCATACCGCCATGGCCTTCCTAGCAGTATATGACATACATTCATCGGCATAATATCGCAAACAACATTGTCCTTATACCTGCCAATATGAAACTCAACTTCACATTGTTCATCAACCAATAGATGGTGGCCTTTTTGCAACCACAATACCTTGTAGGGAGTGGGACGCTTTAGGTGCTTCAAACTGAACTTCTCTACCATCTCTGTGGCAACCAAATTATCCATGCTCCCACTATCGATAATCAACTTGCAGCATTTTCTGTACAACTTACAAACTTTCCAGAATAATGCCTTCCTTTGAGTTGGGTCAGCTGTCTCCTTTGCTGGTTTCAAAAGTACTTTATTCAGAACTAAGGCTGCCCCTGTTTTTGGCATGTTTTCAGCTTCCTTGGGTGGTGCCTCTGTTTCCTCCAGCTATGCAAGATATGCTCATGTTTGACCAACTTGTTCTGCTCCACGACACTCAAAGGACGTGTGCCCCCACTTGTGGCACCTGTAGCACTGATAGGCAGCCCCCACTGCCTTGGCCATTTCTCTTGCCTCTCTGATATGGCCTTCCTCCTCTAGTGCTATCTACTTTTTCCGATGCCCCTGAAGTTACAGAAATGCTACCCTCTTCACTATTGTTGGCAATTCATCCTTTGCCATAGGATTGTCCTCTTCCTCTACCAGTTCTCCATCCTCTCTTAGCATTCTATTTTCTGGTGATCTTCTCCTCTTCCTTCATGGCACTCTGGTAAGCTTCCTCTATATTTTTTGGGGAAAGAATGGTTATCTCATCCAATATTTCCAATCTGAGACCATTTACATACCTTGCTATTTTTTCTGGGGTATCCTCCATGTAACTAGCTCTTAAATTTACCTGGTAGAATTCTTCAGTATATTCCCTCACTGTCATTCCTTTTTGCTTCAAATTCTGCACTTGCTGATGTAGAGAAATCTTGTAATCTTTGGGCAAAAATCTGCATTTCATCTTGGCCACCATTCTTGGCCATTTCTTTATTGGCAACTTATTCATCCTTCTCCTTTCCACATGGACATTGTCGCACCACAAGGTTGCATGCCCCTTCAACTTGGTTGCAGTGAATTTAACTCTCTGATCTTTGCTGACCTCTTCCCATTCGAAATACTTGTCCAATTCCCTAGTCGAGTCCAACAGAACTTTTGTAGACAAGCTGCCATTGTTGTTTGGAATTTCTGGCTTAGGCTTGCTGCTAGCCAATAGGACTGACCTCAACAATCTAATTTCCGGTCCTTCCTCATCCAATCCATTTGTTGCAAATATAGCTTCTTCTTCACTGTCATCTCCTACCTCCGGATCCCTTCTCCTTCCTGCTTCAACTACCACTAAACAAGCAGTAAAGATCCTAACTTCCTCCTGCTATCCTTCCTCTACTACTCTCTGAGCACCTCTTCCATGACCTCATCTTCCAACTTCCATTTCTTAGGAAAACTAAAAATCCTGCTCCGATACCAAAATTTGGTGGCCTAGTCCTCGTTCTCACTTGGACAAAAGGTTGTTTTGTTTTATTACAATAATTAAATGTATGGTTTCTTATCCAACTTTAAAGTACTGGAGGAGGAGGTTTGATCCGGATTTAAACAGGAACGCACAGATTACAGAGATAACCATAAATACAGAGATGTGATAACCATAAATAAAGAGATGCAGCGGAAATAATACTTCATTTCATTAATGGAAAATACCGAAATATGCTTACAACC
>APFE031728755.1:0-22135 GCA_000404065.3 Pinus taeda | reverse complement strand
CTGAACTGTTCCGAACTTGTGTTACAATGAGGCTCGAGGCCTATTTATTATTGAGAAACAATGGAAAACCCTTCACATTCCAAAACCGACCCTTAGAAGATGAAACGCCAAATTGTGGGCCCCGTTTTGGGTAAATTGGTACATCAATTTCCCAGGGTCGTAACTTTGGCATATGATCTCCGTTTGACGCATATGATAGCTCGTTAGAAAGATCTATCCGAGAACTACCATTGTTGGAACGGGCAACATCAGTCCATTTCATGGACCCATGTTGCCCCCAAATTCCCCAAAAAACGTCGTTTAGGGCCTCAAAACGGCTCTGGAAGTTCAGGACCCGAAAAACTGCTAAAAATAGTAAGCTGTGCTACAATTAAGGAAACTTAAAATGCTGAGAAAGACAATGGTGGGGGTCCAGGTGGACTTGGCAGGTGGCCACCAATATCCACCTGGATCAAGGTTCTGCATGTGATCGCATACAATTACAGTCTGGAGCAGAACACCTATCTCGTTCTCGTTTTACGTCCTCTCGCTCAATGTGTAACCCTAACCTCTCTTCGACTTGGTCATTTTTTGTTTGGCAAGAGAAGAGTTCTGTGCGACTACTTTGGTCTGGTTCTTCCTTAAGGATTATGAACTCATCATCCGGGCACACTGCTGGTCCTCTGGACTATTTGTTGGTTGTCTGATGGCCCTAGTTTGTTTTCCAACACTCTGCGACTATATTTGGTCAGTATCTGTAACCCAGTGTTTTTGTACTCCTTTGATAGCTCTTAATGTCTAAACTTTTTTACCTGTGGTTATGGTTTGTTCGCTCTACTATTCATCTAGTTGTTTGGTTGTTTGCACACTCAAGTGGCAGCCACGAGGTGACCCCATTCTCAACCTCGACTCACCAATTTACAAGTAAGCTTTCTCTCTAAGCTTCAATGCTATTTCACTTTTCCTTCTGATACTAACCAGCATGCTCCCTTGTGGTTAGGGTCCCTTGCAAATCCACTGCCTGTTGTTGTTTCTCCACGTATAGAAACCTCTCTCTCTCTGGTAAGAAAAATCCCTTTCATATGTTTTTCTTTACTTCTTCTCCTAGAAGTTGGTTTCTGTTATCTAACTCTCTATGGATGATGACTTTAGGTGGAGGGTGAGCATTGGACAGTGGTCTCAGCTCCTTCGGCACTCCACTAGACTGGGTAGAGTCTCTCCATGGCATTGTTGTTCATCGATTATTGTTCTGTTGTGTAGCATGTTCTGGACTTAGCGTTTTTAGTAGTTTAGGTTGCATTGTTGTAGATTCTGGTTACTGTGAATTTTGGCTAGGGTCTAGTTGTATAAATGAATTCAAGGTTTTGTAATTCGAGTATGTTTCCAAGGTTTGAACTTGGATACTCGACCTTTGTTGTGACATTGTCTGGTGGATTTATATATGTATATATTTGGGGGTTTCGAACCTAACTCTCTATTCTCCTTGAATATGAATTGTAACTTACCTTAATTTATTTCTTGGATTTGCTTACTATGTAGCGTGTAGCTTAATAGTGAATTTTTCACTTGTGAAAAGAAAAGTAGTTTTGTATTTGACTAGTTTACTTATTACCTAGCAAGGGCGCAGTCTTTGTGTTTCTAGTCTCTATAATTAGCGGTTATGAAACCCTGTGGTTTGCTGCTTGTGCACTCGTTCTGTTTGGGTTGTTTCCAACAATGCTCTCAGGTCCTCATCTCTCAGTCCTTGTTATCTTTGCTTGTCCTTAGAGTCTGTCACAATATATTCCAACATACAAATGTTTGCTTCTATCTTGGAGATGTAATCAATATTTTGTTTGGAAATGCACTCAATCAATTTTTTTAGAAATAGGAAAAGAACTAATTGCACATGGAAATCAGATCCCTGTAAAATAACACTTCTGTGTTCTTTATTGCTCTTCTACTATGGTGGGAATCAACCCTTACACAATGTTTTCATTCCTATTTTGTACTACTGTATGAAACAGTTTGTGGAACTATCAACAGTTAGTTTTAGTTACATTCTCAACAGTTCTTCTAACTTATCAAACTAATTCCTAAATATTAACTTGAAATAAAAATGAAAATGAAATTACAGAACTTAAACTACCATTGTGCCCTAAATGATAAAAATTCTTAGAAAAAAATAAAATGAACCGAGGTGCTATGACCTGTCAACCAACCAACTTGTAACCTGTAAGACAAACACCAAAAACCTGTCTTCATGTTTACCTTGAGCTGGATGCTCCTACATCATTTTTAAACTTATGGGTACAATTGCATTGTGCTATCTTATGATTCATAACTCTTGTTGTTGTCAAATTTTTAAGTGTATGAGTGTACTTGCATGTATAATCTTTGTTCATGAGATAATGGAATAATTATGCATATGACTACTATGAATCTAAATTTAATCTAAGTTAAATTGGGGAATGGCAGCCTAGTAGGTAATTGTAAATATTGGGGCACAAAGGTATGTGACATCCAAAAACAATACTACAACAACAAATGAAGTGCTAATTATTTATTTTTGTTTCTATTGCAACGCTACCTTTTTCTTTCAAGTTACATTATGTATATTCAACATTTATTATATGATTTCCTATTCTAGATATGAATAACTATTTTTAAAACATATATTTGTTTTAATAGAAACATATATCTCTGTTTTAATAAAAACAACCAATAATTTATAATTCAAATCATATATGATTTGAATATTGAATAGTAAAATATAAAAGAAAGTTCAACAATTAAATTATCGGGTAATCATCAATTTAAGTAATTTAAATGATAAACCAATTATAAGTTTGTAAAATAACCAAAATATAAAAATAAACTATTTTAAAATTATATGTTTTAATATATATATAAATAACATTATCTTATGTTATATATGTTCATCACCATTGCTACCCTGCTCATAATCATTATCTTCTTCCTGATCACAATGACAATTATCATCCCATGGAATTCCATATTTATACCAAAATTCATGACCATAACCGAAAATAAACAAATTTAATATTAGAACATAAAACACTATATAAAAAAATAAAAAGCATAAACACTTTCTCATTAAGTTATGATTAAATTCTAATAAACAAAAACTCCATGACTTAGAAATCGTGTACCTGTGCATGCAACGTTCGATGCGTTCAATCATATGTTTGCAGTTCGGACACCGCTTCCACTTGTTGTTCCCTGCAAGCAAATTCAACTCTGCATTTACAACGCCCAACTAAGGAGCATATTCCTGGCATTTTGTTCCTCATGTTGGTGTTAAAGAAGAAAAGGGAGGAGGAACTTGTGGTCACTTATCTAATTTTGATAAAGTCATGAAAAATCTATAACTTTTTCATAAAAATCTCAAGCCATTTAGATGACAAGAATTTCTCACAATCATATTTAATGAGTTTGGCATCTAGGCACACCACCATAATCATCCATCGTGGACTCGACGACGACATATTTTGGTGCATCCCATTGCATCCTTGCTTCGCATCATCACCTGTGAAGTCACAGTGCCTATTGAAAATCTCTTTGATATTAATATTCTTTATAAACAATTTATTATATTTTGTGGTTCATATTGCCAATACAAGTCATAAATTTAGATCTATGCTTATGAATATATAAATCTTTTCTCTATTGTGTATTTATTATTTTTTTTTGTTTTATAGTGATTTAGTAGGAAAATAAACACACTATACAAAATTTTTAACCAATGTAACTATAGTAAAAAAGAAACACTAAAAATAATAATTACATTTTTTAACCACTGGAACTATAGTAAAAAAGAAACACTATAAAAATAATAATTACATAAGAAACCAAATATGTGAAACCCTACAATAATATGAAGTATATGTTTCTTAAACAAAGGAGTGTTGAAGGAAAAACATAGAAATCATCAAATATTATAGAGCTATGAGACACTCTATTCTCCTTTAATCTCCCAGTAAATGAGTGTTCTTATTTTCTTTGTTCTATCTCTACTCTTCTTAGTGATAGAGTTGCTATAATAGGAGATGAACTATTGTTCCCTCTTTTGGCTAAAGTATTAACACCCCTTCATCATTAGGTTTATATGTTTTTAATTCTCTAATGCTTATATAACACTAGTGCGTTCTCATATGTTACTAACTCCACATGGGACAGTGATGGTGAGTAGATGGAATTTCCATTTGAACTTGGAAGATATAATTAATTGTTACTTTACACATGCATAACCATGTGATACTACAACTCCTTTTGAGGAAAAGAAACCCTATATTAAATATATAGGAGGGTGGGATAAGTTATTTCCAAATTTTCTAGATAAATAGATGGATAGATAGAGATACAAAAGGGTTAGATTAATAAGTTGCATAGTCTATTGAAAGCATGTTGATGATGGAAAGTTTATGGGTTCCAAATTAGTGGAGTCCTTTGGGGCTACTGACCACTCATTTAACTAGTGGTTGTCACTAACCTCCTTTTAGATATTTTAGATAGAGGGGAGGGATCCCAAGTTAGAAATAATTAATTCCTACTTGTCTATGGTTGTAATTCTCCATTTGAGGAGTTTGTTCCTACATAATAGGAATTAGCTAGAATATAGTTTCTCCTAGTTTAGTGTGTGGTTGAGAGAAGCTCTCAACCACACTACTGTACGTCTAAGAATTCCTATCTTGAGACTTTTTCTTGTATAAATATGTGTGTAATTTCCTTGATGCACAATAATAGAACATATTTGAGTGTGTGCTATTTTATCTTGATATCAAAGCTTCAGAGCCCGTAAGGGCCTCTGGACCTTCCTGGGCATAGGAAAATAAATCATTTATATTAGTGTTAAGTTTGTTTGTCCATCAAGGTGATCTGTGGCAGTATAGTGGAATAGATACGAGCTGCGGAGGAGATCTGATTGCATAGAGGAGTGTGCGTGGATTGAAGTGGTGCCTTCACAGTTGAGGCTGAGTAAACGTGGCTACAGTGGTAGCATTCCTGTTAGCTTGGCATCGCGGTATCTCTGTTGTCGGATCTATGGAGGCGTTGCAGAGACTAAAATGGATAACCTGAAGAGGAGCTGTGGAACGATGTGGTCGATCTGGTGATCTGCAACCATGGTGTGTCTGCTAGTCGAGAGAGAGATCCGATCAAGAGCCAGTAGATCAGTTGAGCCTGCAGTGCAGCATAGTTAAGTCGGCGGCGTTGCGAATCTGGTGTGTTGACTATGGAGGCATTGTCCTTCGTACGCTTGGAGTAGGTCGCAAAAATATGCGATTTGGAGTCGATGATTCATTCTAGCGTAGCGCAGCTGGATCTATAGGGTTCTGGTGGATTCAAGGTCGACACTCTTTTTTGGAGTGTTGCGCAGTGAAGGAGGAGGTGCATTTTCATTGCTGCATGGTTCTACGGAGTTGCAATTTGTTGGTGTACTGCATGCAAGTTGGATCTCTGTGGAGATCGATGAGCAGAGAGTTGACCTGTGCATTGGATTAAAGGTTGGTAGATTGTTGTAGTTAGGGGTCTAAGATCACACTACAGCAGTGAGTTTAGAGATCGTGGCTGACGAAGTGGTGAGATCAAAGATCATCATAATGAAGTGAAGGCTTCTTAGGTCACCAGTGAGATCTGCAGCAGTGGCAAATGGAGGCCACTAATGGTGGTTGGTGAGATCTACAGCAGTGGTGGCCGTTGAGGTTGCAGAAGCAACGTGGTCGAGAAGCAACATGGTCGAGCAGTGTGGAGGCTACACGGAGGGAATTGTTTGTGCCTTGTTTTCTCGGAGGGCATTTTTGGTGCCTTATTTGGTATATGTTGTTGATGGATGGCGAGTTATAATGGTTTTCGATTTGAGAGCTTGTGACTGCTGAGTAGTTAAGCCAACAGTGCAGTGTGGTCGAGCCGGTGGCATTGGTAAGTGTTCAGGTGGGTCTGTGTGCGGGTGGATCTGCTAGTGTGTGGTTCCTGCATATCGATGGATCTTGTAGGGATGTGTTTTCTTTGTCCATGTGTGATTCAGCTATAGGTTAAGCCTACGATGCGTCACCCTGCAGAGCGGGAATAACAAATGATGCGTGTTGTAGAGCGATCACGCAGAGCGTAGAAAGCTGATCTGAAGTCATTTTCGGGTGGTGTTCTAGCTTCTCGTGAGCGGCTTTCTAACAATACCAGCTAATAGATCTGTGGTGCCATGGATCTGTGTGTTTTTTTTAGATCTGTGTGTGGATCTAGCGGAAAGGGCGTTGTTAGTTGCATCATGTGGGTCTACGTGGTTGTTAGTCTGGTTCACTATTTTATTCAATTTGATTCGTTGCAATTCCAATTCCAATCATGTGAACATGAACTGTAACACTGCCTGCATCAGAGCCTGAAGCAGAATCAGCCCCGGTGGAATCCGAGGAAGTGGAAAAACCCAAGGAGGAATCTGCCCTGGCTGCTGAAGAAGCCAAGCCAGCTAAGGAAGAGATTTTCGCTCAGCCTCCCGCCGAGGCTATGGCTGTTAAGGAAAAGGTTGAAGAATTATCAGATAAGGAAGAAGCTCCCACTGCCATTGAAATGTCAGCAGAAGAAAAGGCTAAGTTTGTTGCTACAATTATTGGGTGCATTAACAAAGTTGAAGTTGCAGATTGAAGGTTGAGGCAACCAAGGTGGATTGTTGCTGTTAATCACTGGGTCGCTGCTTCTGCGTGATCCCTGGATGTTGTTTGACGGATCAGGGCTAAGTCTGTTGGGAGGTCGAGCAGAGGAGATTGTTAAGGTAGATCAGTGGAAGAAGTCAAATTTGTTGTGGTTGGGAGCTGGCAGCGATGCCGAGCAGTCAGCAGATCTAGTAACGGTGGGTCAAAAATTGTGATGGCGCTCCAGGTTGAACATCAAAGATATGGTAATTGAGAGCTAGACGGTGTCAAAATCTGTATGCCTCGAAGGCTGTGAGCGACCATGTTGGAGCTGCATCACATTGGCTGCCAGATTTGGCGAGGTTGTGTATTCTATCTGATGTGGTATGAACTTGAAGTTTCGAGTGATCTACCTGGCACAGGGTCCTGATCAAGCCCTGAAATTCATAATGGAGCACACGTCCTCACCTATTTATAATCCAAGAGACCATGTATCTGAGCCAGCGGGGTGTGTGCTTAGTGATGAGGATTCTGTGACTGCGAAGAATTGATGGAGTCAGCCTATGAAACCTGCCACGGTGTTAATGCTGATTAAAGACCCGTGGAAGCATCTTCTCTGTGTCCATTGACGCCATTGAGGATTTTTTGTCTTTTTGTTTAAGCTTTTCTTTTCAGAAAAATGTCACACGCAGAGTCTTCTCTAGAGGACAGTGTGTATATGGCCAAGATCGTGAACAGGAAGAGCTTTATGAGGCCAATCTCTCTGCCGAATTATGGGGGCAAGCTACCTGGGAGCTTCAAGCCGGAGGCCCATGATGTTTGTACCTTAAAGGTCACCAATTCTTCACTTTCTATAACCCCTGGGCTCTTATGTAGTTTAATAACGTCGAGCTAGTGACACACCATGTAAAGAGTGTGTATTATTGACTTCGTGTAGCGAGGTGCAATTTAACTAGTTCCAGATATAATTCGCAAGCCAAATGGTGTGATGGCTAGCGTGGGTGAATTCAACGTTTAGGAAAGGATCGATCTGTTCAAATTCCCATGGAGCTGATTCGAGAGGAATCAAGTTGAGCTATGTCATGGAGTTGTGTGCAAGGTGTGTTGTTATTCGATCACATAATAGGGGTTGCCAGAGTCTGTGATAAGGTTTGAAGGAGTTGGTGTCTGGTCATCATATCTGTAGGAGGTCAGCTGGTTCTTGTTTGTGAAGTAGCGTGGAGAGATATGTTGTCAGCAATCTGACAGGGATTAGATCGAAGACAACATGCAGCGTTTGATCTTGGATCTTCCCACAACAACAGTGTGGGCGGTGTTCTGGTGAGCTGAAGTTTGGAGCGGCCTATTCGGTTGCAGTGATGGAAGTTACCTTGATGGTGATGGAAGCTAGGCACAAATCTGGCATTTCATAGAATGAGCAGTGTTCCGGACTCTAAATAGTTGTTGTTATGTTTGAAAAATAATTATCTATGGGTAGAGATAGAGAAATTGAACCTGAAGAATTTATGTTTTATTTAGTTTCTTGGAATCATGTTTAAATATTATTGAGCCTTATTGAGCCTAGCTAACTCAATGTAGGTAAAGTTATTTCATTAGAATTCATGACTCTAACAAATGACAAGATAAGCATGGAGTTCCAAGAATTTATTTGACAAATATGCCCAAGATGTCAACAATGAACAGATGAGGTAAAGGAGCAGCAACAACATTTATGGTGGACAACAAAGTAGGTGTTTGTTTGAGTTAGTCTGGTTTGTGGAATAGACTCCCTAGCATGTTATAAGCAAGTCTAGTTGTTGTAATGGTCATTGTATGTACCCAGAAACTCCAACATGTGGAATGAAATGTAAGACTTTTAAAGACATCTCAAAGTTCATGGTGATCTTAAAACCACTTTGTAATGGTTTGTGGTCAGCCTAAAACCATCTTTTGTCATTGTAAAGTGATGGTGAGCCAGAAATCACATATAGAGTCTTAGTGGCTACAGGATTTGCCTGGAGGTGGCACATTTAAGTTTTGGATTTGCCCGGTGGTGGCAGATCGGATTTGCCCGAAGGTGGCACATTTAAGTTCCGGATTTTCCCGGTGGTGGCAAATCGGACTTGCCTTATGGTGGTATATTTCCTAAGTGTCTAACATGTACACGGGAGCTTTGTGCTCGTAGGAGTAGGTGCACTGCAGTAACACCTGGCTCACGGTCTCAGATATTGGTGTGTCTGAGCACAAGAGGGTCGGCGCACTTTTCTATCTGACAATTGCGTCGAAAGGCACAATCAGCACAATTGTTTGCGATTGTTATTTGGACATGAATATTTGGCTTAGAAAGGCACTGATCTCTCTTTGTTTTTGGAAGTTCTGCATATGCAATTCACCTAATGGTGGTGGATTTGCAGGTACATATATGCAGTGATAACGGTCGACAGAATCATGTATGTGAATCACTATCATGACAAGTAGTCATTAAGGGGGGGAGTTAGAAATAATTAATTCCTACTTGTCTATGGTTGTAATTCTCCATTTGAGGAGTTTGTTCGTACATAATAGGAATTAGCTAGAATATAGTTTCTCCTAGTTTAGTGTGTGGTTGAGAGAATCTCTCAACCACACTACTGTACATCTAAGATATAATTCCTATATTGAGACTTTTGCTTGTATAAATATGTGTGTAATTTCCTTGATGCAAAATAATAGAATATATTTGAGTGTGTGCTATTTTATCTTCCCACAAGAGGATTTCAAGGAAACCTATACCATAGAAATTAATTTCCTTATATCTATGCCAAATATCCTTATGGATCTCTAAAATATAGGGAAAGAAAATATAATATTATAAAAGATCGTGTAGTCTCATCATTTTCATTTCTGTCTAAAGTGAATATTTTCTCAAGACCATAACTATATAGATTGTTTCTTAAACAATATTTCAATAAGCATCCTAAATAGTTCTTGAAATATCTTGTAAACATATTGCTAACCAAGCATGCCCTCAAAATAGAAAACAAGATTAACAATACTACCAACCATATCCATACAAGTGAATCCATGGAAATTAGCCCTGTCTTTTCACAAAGGGTTATCTAAAAATAGTAAAAGTATGACCATGATGCGGGTAATTTTTAAGTCGATAATCGAGGTATACAAAATTGACAGCTAATCTAAAAAATCGCTCAATCAATGTCCTTCACACACTTTTAAAACCTTGATCAAGGTATTGATTGAGTTAAACAAACCCTTAATCAAGATATAATCTTGATCAAGGGTTCCATGCTTGATCAAGCTATTAACTCAATTGAAGGCACAAATTTTATTGAATAGATAGATAGAGAAAGAAGGGGGTGGGAGGCTCACACATGGACCTTTTCCGACATTTCATCGATCACAAATAGTTTAAATAGATCAATCTAGCATTTAACCACCTACCTCCCTAACCAATAGAATGGAATTTGACATAAGAGTATGTAGTATTTTTAAAATCATATATATATATATATATATATTCATTATATATATATTATATATTTATTATATATATTATATATATATATATTATATATATATATATATATATATATAATATATATATATATATATATATATATATATATTCATTATGGAAACATTAGATGTGTTGTTACATTTTAATTTTTTTATTTAAGTTTTGGTAGCTAACCATGTTTGAGTTATTAGTTTTATTTCCAATTATGTATTGGAAGGCATAAATAGTGACATTTTTTTAATGCTTAGGTGATGCACAAATTATTGAAAACAATTCATTGATACATGGTTGAAAATAAATCAATGATGATACAAATTGGATCATTATATTAATTTTCATCTATATTGATGCTTTTAGAGTGGAAATGTGTAGGGATTAGCTCATAAAACCAATTTTACTAGAGGGTACCAATTTGGTGAATTATCGTCTAAAACCTTGTAGAAATAGTTTGAGGGATAAAATGTAACTTTTTGGGTATGAAAACTTTGGTACCTTTCAAACTTCCTAAGAATCACCTCAATCATAGTTCATATGCCAAATGTTTGCCACCCATTCCTATTTTGACCACCATGATTCAAGAAGATTCCATGTCAAGCCCCATTATGCATAGAATATGGTCTATCGAAGTGACCAAGATGAAGGAAACTATAGAAGAGTCAATATTTTAACTCTATTTAATAGTTAAAGGAGTCAAACTTAACCACTAGTAGGCTATTGAGTTTTTTTATAACCGAGTCACTAAGAGCAAAAGGGGTTTCACTCTATTCAAGTGAATTTTCTTCCATAGATTAGTAGAGTAGTTAAGAGTGAATAAAGAGAGAGAAAAGAGAGAAATTTTGTGCACTATAGCATCCCAAGGGGCATAGGTCTCAATTTTTTTTTTACTTGTAACCATTTCTCATCAAAGAGAGAGAGCCGTGTAGTCTTACCTTCTAGCTTTATTTTCTTCATAAGGGTTTCCTACATCATATCTTTTGTTATTGTGGTTTGTGAGTGATTGTTGTATTTTTTTTTATCTCTTTTTTACATGGTTATGTCTTGCATGTATACACAATAAACAATGACTTAATAATTCCATAAATCTAAGGAAAAAATAGCCTTCATAGTATTGATTTTTTATTTTAAGCATAATATTATTAGATCTATTATGAAGAATTATCTAGCTGAATATATAGGTCAGTTTAGATAATGTAAACATTTTCATTTTTTTTCTTTAATTTATTTAGTTTCAATTAAATAACTAGAAAAAAAAAATTACAACCATGCGGTGGTAATATGAAATGTTGTCAAACAAAAGTTCAATCCTTTGAAAACATTAGAGGATTGAAAATTGTTAACCCCTATAAATCATTGAAAACTGGCACTTGTGACACACTAAAATGGACATGTTATTGACAAAAGGAAAATTAAAAAGTTGAAAACAAATATCCCTACCAATGACCATAAATTTAATGTGAAGAAAACCAACAATCAACTTTTTATCACCAATATTCACATAAAATGATACTTTCCTAAGAAAACAAATTATAATTGTAGTATATTGTAGTCATTGTAACTAGAAACATCAATACATTAACCAAGGAACACTAACCAAGACATTGAACAAGAGAATATTAGATGTGACCCTACTCCACCTTTTATCCAAGGAATTTTCCTTCTTGTCTCGCCACTGCTTTTGTAACGCTGCGTTTTCCATATATGGAAGGATGGTGTTTAATTTACTTGCAACTTGTGCCAAGTAAGATTGGAAACCTATATTTCATTTTGTATCGTCATATATTTCTTGTAAATAGGTGGGATTTCCAATTTTGTCTCCTAGTTCTCAAAAAATTTCAGTCATGACCAATGCTTCTCTTTATTTGAAAATATTTTTTTCATTTTACTGATCTCTCCCTCAATTGGGCATTCCCTCTTCTTTTCCACTCACTTTGATCTTCCTTTTGTTGTTTTTCTTGTTCTTTTCTTAAGGTTTAATTTGAGTATCCTTTTTCTTGTTGTGCAACTTTTCTAGGCAACCTCAAGTTTTTGGTATGTTGAAGGATGGTTTCTCATTTAATATATCTCACTCATGCTAAGGAAGGTGGGAAACCCAAAACATTTTTGGTCTCCTAACATATTTGTTGTGCATGGGTAAACTTGTTAGTTTTAGCTTCCAAATATTCTCAAAAAAGTTAAGTTGTGACTAATGATTCTCTTTACTTGATAATTTTGTTTTCTTATTGAGATCACCCTTCTGTTGTCATTCTATATTCCTTTCCACTCACTATAATGTTTCTCAAATCATTTTTTTCTTTTTTCCCTAGCCTTTAGTTAAGGCCTCTACATTCTTAGAACATTTTTTTTTAAATCCTAAGTTTTTAAGAAGTTGAAGGATGGAATTTCTTTTACTTCATGAGAGTAATTCCAAGAAAGGTGGGAAAATAAAAAATTCTTTATCTCCTCACATGTTTCCTATGCATGGTTAGACTTAATAGTTTTGGCTACCAATTTGTCTCAAAAACTTTAAGTAGTGATCAATGCTTCTCCTTATTGGAAATTACTTTTATTCTCATGGATCCCTTCCCTATGTGGCTATAACACCATCCTCCCACATGTACTGAAGAGACTG
Source organism: Pinus taeda (assembly GCA_000404065.3). Lineage (NCBI taxonomy): Eukaryota > Viridiplantae > Streptophyta > Pinopsida > Pinales > Pinaceae > Pinus > Pinus taeda. Next base: position 9,429 of record APFE031728755.1, on the reverse strand, counting down.
GCCAGTCGGGTTAAACATGTGACAAGATGCCACTATGATATGATTCTGGTGGCCTGGGTGTAGGCAATACAAACAACCCCTCAAATCTGGCTACAATTTCTTCAATATCTAGCCAAATTGCTCCTTCTCCACTTATTGACATATCAGTCATTTACTGTTAAATTGACAGCCTCATGGGTTTTCCTCTAGAACCCCAATCCTTGTTATCAACGTAACCTTATTACGCAAAGTACTTTATCCTCTACTAGGACTATAATTCCAAAGGAATTATAAAAATGCACTATCGCAGCTTTTCGAATGGGAATAATGCAAATAGCGTTAAATACACTATCAGCGTTAAAACCCAAGGGAAGATGCATTTAATGCAAATAACACAATTGGATTTTTAATACACTATTGGCGCTTTACCATGGGTAATTCCTCGATGCGATATGCCACGTGGCTGTCCACAATCGATATCGGCGATGCCGAAAGTCCACACAATAAGCTCCTTCCTCTCCAACTATCTGATGCCACAATCCTTGCAGATCGGAAAACTTATCCAACCCACTATATAATATTTTGGGTTTGAGCTTATCGTGGTTTCGAATTTCAATGGTTCCACAGGTCTCTTCCGCTCCACTTATGGTTCTATGATGCGATACAGGGTTTGGACCTGGTGAGGATATAAACTAGACTTAATAATATTTTAGGTCCAGAAACTTATTCCGGCTAAGTATTTTCACGATTTCTCTGTGTAAACAGAGTTTCCACTTGGAAGCTTACCAATGTTTGTAATGGAAGCTTTGCATTCCAATATAAATGAAAAACACATTAACGAGCTTTAAGAAATTATCAAGAGATAAAACTGAGCTAAATCACCATTAAAAACGGTTTAGAAGTAAATAATCACATACAAATTTCAACTTATGGAGAATCATAAATGCACATAGAGCGTTTCAATATGATAATTTTTATAGGGTCAACCCCCTTAGAGAGTCCCGTTATTTCCTATTTAAAACAATATATAAGCCCTCTCGATCCTTATCCATACAAAATCATGCTTTTACATAAAGTGATTTAAAGCATTCATGCATAAAACTTATTATCACTTATCCATGAGCGATTATACAGAATGATTTTATTCTTAATTCTATCCCTATCTTAAACTAGAAAAGCATGGAAATTTCTAGCTAAAGGACCCCACTCCTTTGCCTATATATTTTTTTGGATTTTTGGAATAAGTTTGAAGATTTTCCCTCCAAGTCGCATGCTCCTGCATCAGACTCCTGAGGACAAAATTCTTCATGGGCTCCTATCCATGAGTTCATCTATAGAACTGCCTAGTTTCTATAGCATGTCTTCTGTAATCCAAGTAGCTTCAGCGGTTGGATGATCCTTCCATTTTACCAAATACTGGAAGTATTCTCATCCCCTTGTTTTCTTAAACACCTTCTTGTCCAGAATTCTTTCTGGCTGCAAATTCTTTGCTTTGGGTAACTGTTTTACCCAATCAATCTCTTGGGTCTCTTGATCTTGTGTTGTATCATCTACAGTTTCATCTTCATACTTGTACAGGTCTGCAACATTAAAAATTGGTTATATTCTAACATAAGGGGGTAACTCAATCTCATAGGCATTTGCAGAAAATTTCCTCAACACTCTGCATGGTCCAATTTTTTTGAACTTCAATTTGTTATGCTCCCTCTTTGGAAACCTCTCCTTTCTTAGGTGTACTAAAACCAAATCTCCAACTTCAATGTTCAACTCTCTTATTCTCATGTTTTCTCTTGTTTTGTACTTGATTTTGCTATCTTGCAGCTATTGTTTCACTTGTTCATGTATTGCTTGCATTTCTAAAGAAAAATCTTCACCCTCTACACTTCTCATCTCTTCTTTCCCCAAGTTTCTTAACTCAACTACTCCTCTTGGATGCATTCCATAAACAATATGGAATGGAATTTTTCATGTACTATTAGGTGAGTCATTATATGCATATTTAGCTTGTGCCAATACTTGATCCCACTCCTTTGGATGTTCTGCAGTAAGGCTCCTTAAAAGATTGACCAAACTCCTGTTCACAACTTCAGTATGTCCATCAGTTTGTGGATGATAGGCAGAGCTGAAACTTAGTTTAGTTCCCAGCTTCTTCCATAATGTCCTCCAGAAATGTCGAACAAATTTGGAATCCCTATCTGAGACAATACTCGTAGGCAATACATGCAATCTTACAACCTCCTTAAAAAACAAATTATCAATGTGAGAAGCATCACTAGTCTTATAACATGGGATAAAGTGTGCCATTTTTTAAAATCTGTCCACTACAAAAAAAAATTGAATCATTACTTTTTTGAGTCTTTGGTAAGCCCAAAACAAAATCCATACTCACCATATCCCAAGGCCTATCTGGAATTGGTAATGGGATATACAGACATGTGTTTTAGTTCCTTCCCTTTTCATATTGATAGATTTTGCAAGTTTTCACATACTTCTCCACTTTGGATTTCATTTTGGGCCAGAAATAAAATCTATTCAACTATTCAAAAGACTTCTCTATGCAAAAATGTCCTGCATGTCCTCCACTATGTTTTTCTTTGATTAAATTCTCCCTCATTGAACAGTTTGGTATGCACAGCTAATTTTTTTAAACAACGGTCCATCTTGTAAAAAGTAATCCAACCATTTACTCCTATCAATCAAAACAAGATTTTTACAAGCTTTAAATGCCTCATTAAACTCTAGATCTGTTCATATAATTATTTAAGAAAATCAAAACCTTGGATTTGACTCTCTTGAAATAATACATTCCTCCTACTTAAGGCATTTGCAACTTTGTTTGATTGGCCATTTATATGCTTCAAAACAAAATGGAAACCTTGAAGATATGCTACCCATTTAGTATGTTTCTGGCTGATCTTTGGCTGTTGCATTATAAATTTTAGTGCATGTTTATCTGAATAAATGATGAATTCCTTTAACATTAGATAATGCCTCCACTTCTTTAATGACTGCAGAACTTCATAGAACTCCTTGTCATAAGAAGAATACTTTCTTTTTGAATCATTCAGTTTTTCACCAAAATAGGTTATTTGTCTATCTTCTTGGCTTAAAACACCTTCAATTGCTTCTCTATTGGCATCACACTTAACTTGGAATGGCTTACTAAAATCAGGTAAAACCAAAATAGGCTTTTCAGTGTTTTTCTTCTTTAATAGCTGAAATCTTTTTTCTGCTTCAGCAATCCATTTAAATGGTTGTTTGTCCTTCTTTATGGTCTCAATATATAGGTGCATTGATCTTACTAAAATTCTTAATGAATTTTCTATAAAAACTAGCAAGACCATGAAAACTTCTTACCTCAAAAAAACTCTTGGGTGAAGGCCACTTCATGATTTCCTTGATATTCTCTGGATCCATCTTCAACCCTTCAGCAAAAATAACAAAACCCAAGTATACTAGCTCCCATTTCATGAATGAACACTTCTTCAAATTCAACAATAATTTCTCCTTCTATAGCCTTTGTAAGACAATTCTAATGCCTCATATGCTCCTCCTTAGACCTATTGTAAACTAATATATCGTCGAGATATACTATAACAAATTTACAAATAAAATCTTTAAAAACTTCATTCATGAGTCTCATAAACGTACTTGGTGCATTTGACAACCCAAAAGGCATTACTCTCTATTCATGCAATCCCTCATTTTTCTTAAAAGCGGTTTTCCACTCATCTCCCTCTCTTATCATTATCTGATGATACCCACTTTTAAGATCTAGTTTTCAAAATACTTTGCTCCACTCAAACAATCCATTAAATATTTAATTATTGGCAAAGGAAATCTATACCTGATTGTGATTTTATTGTTGGCTCTTGAATCTGTACATATTCTACAGCCTCCATCCTTATTTGGACTCAATACTATTGGCATTGCACAAGGACTCAAACTTTCTCTGATCAACCCTTTGTCAAGCAATTCTTGCACCTACTTCCTAACCTCTTCATTTTTTGTAGGAGTCATTCTATAAGCTACTTTTTTAGGTAGACTTGCTCCAGGAATCAAATCTATATGATGGCTAATTCTTCTAATGGGTGGCAACTCTTCTGGCAAATCATCAACAATAATATCACAATAGTTCTCCAACATTTCTTGAATTTCAATGGGTAAATCAGAAATTTTAGTAGAAGTAATTATTACCTTGGGCATGAAAATTACAACAAAATTTACCTCATTCTCTTTAATGTGCTTCAAGTATTCCTTTCCTCCTAGTAACATACTTTTTGGATCAGACTGCTTTTTTGGAACATCTTCTTGCAGAGTCAGCAACATATGATTGACACCATCCTTTCCAAACTAGTAGGTGTTTCTTCTTCCATCATGCATGGCTCCTCTGTCATACTGCCAAGGTCTTCCAAGCAATATGTGACACACATCCATTGGCATCACATCACATACAATTTTATCCTAATACTTGCCCACCTGAAATTCGACTTCACATTGTTCATTCACTAACAGTTGATGTCCCTTTTGCAACCATGACACCTTGTAAGGTGTTGGATTTTTCATTGTCTTCAAATTTAATTTCTCCACCACTTCTATGGAGACCAAATTACTAGTGTTGCCACTATCAATGATCATCTGACAACATTTCACTTGAACTCTTTACAATGTCCTGAATAAAGTCTTTCTTTGTGATGGTTCAACTATCTCCTTTGTTGGCTTGACAAAACTTTATTAATTAGCAAAGATTCTCCTCTCTCTGGTATATTTTCTTCTTCTGCCACTATTGTTTTTGGTGCTTCTCCCTCAACTGGAGCAACAATTGCATTCCTCTATCATGTCCCTGCATTCTTTGGGCACTCAAAAGCTTTGTGTCCCAGCTGGTTACATCTATAACACCTTACTTCTCTTCCTCTTCCTCTACCTCCTCTTCCTCTAGAAAAACTCCCTCTACCTCTTGCATCACCACTTTTGGGTGTATGCTAGGTTGAGCTACTACTAGCTCCATCTTTAGGTGTTGTAGATCTCCCTCTACCACCTTGAATTTCCCTTCCTTCGAAAGCACCTCTCCCTTTGGCAGATTGCTTCCTCATGAGTTTTTTTTTAGCTTTCAGTGCTATTTGATAAGCTTCCTCTATTGTTTTAGGAGACAGTAGGCTTATCTCATCTTGAATGTCCATCCTAAGGCCATTCACATATCTAGCCATCTTCTCATCTATATCCCGGGCTTCTCCAGCTCTTATGCTTACCTTGTAGAATTCCTCTATGTATTCTTTCACTGTCAAAGATATTTGTCTAAGATTCTACATCTATTTGAACAAGGTTTGCTAATAATTACTTGGTAGAAACTTACCTCTTAGCTTTGCTACCATCCTGCTCCAATTCTTGATTGGTTGCTTGCCAAGTCTCTTCCTTTCTACCTGCACACCATCCCACCAAAGCCCTGCATGGCATTTTAACTTGGTGATAGCAAACATTACTTTCTTCTCATCTTCTGTTTGCTCATCATCAAATAATTTCTCCATGCCATTAATCCAGTCTATCACTTCTTGTAGATTTAGTCCTCCATATATTGGAACCTTGGTCTTTGGCTTAGCTGTGGATCTCATTCCTAACTGAAAGAACCTAATTTCAGGAGTAACTGCTATAGCTTCCTCCTCTGCAACTTCAACCTCGGGTTCACTAACATGTCCATCATCTATATTTTTTCCTATTCTTAATGCATCCAATCTAGCATGCATATGTTGCATAGCTTCCATTACTTCAGAATTTGCAACAGGTCGTCCTCTTCCACAACATCCATGTCCTCATCCTCTTCCAACTCCGAAATCCATATTAACTTTCCTTCTCCTACTTCTGAGATTCAATTCAGTGTCAAAAGGGTGCTCTGATACCACTAATGGTGGCCTAGGTGCATGCGATATAGACAACCTCTCAAATCTGGCTACAATTTCTTCAATATCTAGCCAAATTCCTCCTTCTCCACTTATTGGTGTATCATTCATTTACTGTTAAACTCATAGCCTCATGGGTTTCCCTCTAGAACCCCAATCCTTGTTATCAGTGCAACCTTATTACGCAAAGTCCCTTATCCTCTACCAGGACTATAATTCAAAAGGAATTATAAAAATACACTATCGTGGCTTTTCGAATGGAAATAACGCAAATAGTGTTAAATACACTATCGGTGTTAAAACCCAAGGGAAGATGTGTTTAATGCAAATAACATGATCAATGCTTTAATACACTATCGGTGCTTTAACATTGGTAATTCGCTGATGTGATATGCCATGTGGTTGTCAACAATCACTATCGGCAATGCCAAAAGTCCACACAATAGGCTCCTTCTGCTCCGATTGTGCGATGTGACAATCCTTGCAGACCCGAAAACTTGTCCAACCCGCTATATAATATTTCGGGTCTAAGCTTATCGGGGTTTCAAACTTCGGTGGTTCCACAGGTCTCTTTCGCTCCACTTATGTTTCTGTGATGCAATATAGGGTTCAGATCTGATGAGGATATAAACCAGACTTAATAATATTTTAGGTTGGAAACTCATTCTGGCTAAGTATTTTGACGATTTCTTTGTGTAAACAGATTTTCCACTTGGAAGCTCAACAACGTTTGTAATGGAAGCCCTATATGCTAATATAAAGGAAAAACACATTAACGAGCTTTAAGCAATTATCAAGAGATAAAACTAAGCCAAATCACCATTAACAAGGGTTCAAAAGTAAATAAGTGCATACAAATTTCAACTGATGGAGAATCATAAATTCATAGAGAGAGTTTCAATATGAAAATGTCTCTAGGATCGACCCCCTTAGAGAGTCATGTTATTTACTATTTAAAACAATAGAGAAGCCCTCTCGATGCTTATCCATACAAAAGCATGCTTTTACATAGAGTGATTTAAAGTTGTTAGAAAATTATATATTACGGAGAAATGGAACACAAAATATTGTAGAAATATAAACACAGAAAACACATACAACAAGAGAGATAGAGATATATGTGGTTCACCCAGTTTGGGCTACATCCACCCCGAATAGCCTGTCCTTCCTTTCTATTATCTAGCAAAATGAAGAGACACAACCTATAGCAGATCTGTTGTAATATCCTCTATTTTCTCTCACAGTCTCACCTCTCTGCTTCTCACTCACAGAATACACATCTATTACGTAGACACAATACAATGCCCTCATACAAAAAGAGGGGTTTCCTTCTAGTGCAAAAAACCCTAAACTAAACATAAGTTCTACTATCAGATCATTTTCCTAATGAATGGCCCAAATTGACTAGAAACTACTATACTTTTACAAGGCAATTTTACATCTGTTTCTAGCTGCGGGAACGCTGCCCCCGAACCCCTGAACCCCCGCCGAGGAACTACTGGCCCCCGAAACCCCCAGCCAGGGGGGATCAGCCCCCCGACACCCCTCCACGTGGAGGGGTGTACAAATTTCCCGGGGTATACATCCGACTAAAACAAAGACCTCTAAACAATCATGCTCCATACTCAACAATCTCCCACGTGGAGAATGATTGTAGCAACTCCACCACTGCTTCATTTGCTAGAAAATGAATCCTCTTTGGACCTGGCTATTTCTCATCTTCATTTTCATCCTTGAAGACCAATTGAAACTGAGCATATTCTCAGTTTCTCCCTGGTTACAACTTTTCTTAGTATATCTGCAGGATTTTGGCTAGTGTGTATCTTTTCCAGCTTCAACTCTCCATCTTCCAACACTAATCGTATGAAATGGTACTTGAGTTTTATGTGTTTAGTCCTGGAATGAAATGTTGAGTTCTTTGCAAGATGAATGGCACTTTGGCTATCACTGTATAATGTGCCCATATCATGCTCCTTACCCAATTCACCCATAAACCTTTATAACCAAATCATTTTTTTACTAGCTTCTGTAGTAGCAACATACTCTACTTTTGTTGAAAGTGAAACAACACTTTGGATTTTTGAAACCCAACTGACAGTTGTTCCACCAATAGTAAATACATATCCTGTAGTGTTCCTCCTGTTATCTTTGCCACCTACCATATCCTCATCAACATATCCCTGTAGAGAAATGTTTGAACCACCAAAGCATAATGTTTGATTTGTGGTACCTTTCAAATATCTAAGAATCCATTTCACTGCCATCCAATGTTCCTTTCCTAGATTGTTCATGTACCTACTTATAACTCCCACTGCATGTGCAATATCAGGCCTTGTGCGGACCATTGCATACATTAATCTTCCAACTGCTAATGCATATGGAACTTTAGACATATAATTCATGTCTTCTTGGGTCTTCGGGCGCATTTCCTTACTAAGTTTGAAATGACTAGCAAAAGGTGTACTAACCGGTTTTGCATTGTGCATATTAAATATTTTCAACACCTTTTGTATGTACTCATTTGGAGACAATGTTAATTTTTTATTTTTCCTATCTCTAGTGATTGTCATACCAAGGATTTGTTTTGCAGCTCCCAAATCCTTCATTGCAAATGAATTTGCCAATTTTCTTTTGAGCACATTTGTTTCCTGCATGTTAGACCCTGCAACAAGCATGTCATCTGCATACAATAACAATATAATATAGCTTCCATCATTTTTCTTTTTCAAATAAACATAATGATCAGAGTGACATCTAGTATAACCTTGTTTAGACATAAACTTGTCAAATTTTAGATACCACTGCCTTGGAGCCTATTTTAAGCCATACAAGCTCTTCTTCAACCTGCACACTAGTTTCTACTTCCCTTTCGCCTCATATCCTTGTGGTTGTTGCATATATATCTCTTCCTCCAAATCCCCATGGAGAAAGGTTGTCTTTACATCTAACTGCTCAAGATGCAAATCTTCAACTGCTACTAGACTTAAAATAGTTCTTATTGAAGTAATTTTAACAACAGGAGAAAATATTTCATCAAAATCAATACCTTTCTTCTGTGCAAACCCCTTCACTACAAGTCTAGCTTTGTACCTCAGTTTTCCTCCATCTTCTTCCTTTAGCCTCTAAACCCATTTATTCTTTAATCTAGTTTTTCCTACAGGAAACCTGACTAAGTCCCAAGTCTGATTATGCATTAAGGAGTCCATCTCTTCTTCCATGGCTACCTCCCACTTGTTCCTACTTTCAACCTGCATTACTTCTTCATAACATTCGAGTTCACCAGAATCAGTCAACAATAAATAATATAATGAAGGAGAGTATCGTTCAGGGGGTCTACTTATCCTGGTAGATCTTCTAACACCACTTTCAGGTGTTTGGGGTGGCTGTTGTAGTTGTGATGGTTGCTGTTGTTGTGGTTGTTGATTATTATTATTTTCAAGCACCTTTACTTTTTCAGTGATTTCATCAAGAACTGCATATTCCTTGTTTTCCTTTTCTTGTTCCTTTTCCTGCAACTGATTCTTATACAAGACCTTTTCTTTGAATATTACATCTC